>JACXVO010028996.1:2467916-2481147 GCA_015501135.1 Hapalochlaena maculosa
ATATATATATATATATATATATATATATATATATATATATGAGATTATATCCGAAGGCTTGGATTTTTTAAGGGTTTAAATGAAGTGACAAGGTGTTAGAATGGAGCATTGTAAAATACGTATAAATCAATCACAAATTAATGAACCGAATAACACATTCATGTTGGAGAATGTGAATATTTTTTCTATAGAATGAAAAGCTTCGCTGATGAGTAAGTTCATAATGCGGAAATATATCTCATGTCAATGAACTTGAATGAGATAATTGTTATTTAGAATCTAACTCCTCCCTTCCTATTGGTTTCGCTCTTCCGTTTATCAATCGACATGTGATATCCACATTAACGCTACATTTATTCGGAAAAAATAATACATACCGTTACAAACTATATAAAGAACCAGAAGTTCTAAGTAACAATCGAACTACAAATTATTGTTGCCTAGTCAATTTTACTTGTTTTTATTTAATATAGGTTTACCATAAACCCTTGATGCATAGAAATGTCACTAACATATCTTTCTTTTCTTATGTTTTGCTAATTCACTAGGTCACTCTGTGGTAATGTCTCATGGTTAATAATATAATCTAACGAATGGTTTAAGCTGAGATCAACCCTAATCAATCAAACCTAATGATCCCTAAAAATGAAAGGGAAAGTCAACCCCGACAGCATTTGAACTCAGGAAATAAAGTCGAAAGAAATTCCGCTAAGCATTTTCTCCGGCATTGTAAAGATGCTGCCAGCTTACCTTATAACACGAATTTACGATAACGGTTTCAACCCTTTGCACTAAACCAAGAATTTCAGGTGGTGACAAATCACAATCGTATTCTTCCCGTACATTTTCCAAAATGTAACTCTTTAACAAAATTCTACATCTACTTATGCTTTCTACTGCAAAAACTACTAAATGAATTAGCTGTGAATTCTTGATTAATTCTACTCATTCTTTCAAAGCACTTTCTTCCACTATATGTTTTGTATGCAAACCGTTTAGTCTAGTGTTTATCCACACTAAACCCAAGAGAGATGGTACTAATTCGAAGCTAATTATTCCTCATTTAATTCGACCAAAATCATTGTTGTTATCCAGAATGTTTTCTTTGACCTTTCCCAACACAACAAAGACAATTTATTAAGAAAACAATGGGTATTGATTATGTATAAAGCTATTTTGTTTCCTTTATACGTTCAAATATTTCTGCGCCTCAAAACATACTGTGTCATTAGTTAACCGACCTAAATTCCTCAATGGGCATATTTCATCTTCTCATCATCCTAAACGAAACTATTCTGTATTAAACCATTTAACTGTACTCTCTACTTTATCAAAATATTCACTCGTAATTCAGAATCAGCCCTAGTTTCTCTTGAAATGCTAACTTGTTCAGTTTCAAGAAAAATATCAGGGGAAAATCATATTAACATCGTTTATTTAGTAGTCAATCTAAGGTTCTCTACTAAGCCGTTCAATTCCATCAAATTTCTCGCAACTGTCTTAAAATAAATACGCAATAGATAATAAATACATTTGTGTACATGATACTATGAATAATCGAAATCGATAAATCGGTGCTCATGAGTAGGATGACATTTGACCTTTATTAAGCAACTGCATATGTGTCATAAGGCCTCTCGAACATATCTGTACGGTGCCTAAACAATAATATCACCTATCTACCATGTTCTCCTTGTCTTGAAAAGACTGAACTGGATCGTAAATTTGCATTCAGTGTTTGTGATTATTGTTAACATTGCTAATTTCAATAAAACATAACGTACAGACTTATCTTGGCTCCTTTCTGTCTAAATCGCATACAATATTCATTCATATTTCAAACTTTTAACGTCAGCTTGTGTGTCTTATGCATCTTTTTCTTGTCTACTTTTTAAATTTGTTTTATTATAGAGCACTTTATTTGCTAAGAGACAATCAAAGTTTTATCCTTATCTTTAAAATCATATGATTTTCTTTAATTTGTATTTTCTTTTCCTAGAATTTGCGTAAGTTGTTTATAACTAACGTTAGGAAAAGTCTTGATTGCAAATGTTATGATCAAATAGTAACATATCTTTGATTTTAATTGACTAAACAGATTATATTTCTATTCACACGAAATCAACATATTTTCATTCTATAATATTGTGTGATGATATTGGTTTACACTACTATATCAGTCTTAGTTTGTTTCATCAAAGTCGCTTCATTTCATCAAAAGAGACATAATATAATCTCATAATTCATTTTAAAATTAAACATACATTCCAACTAAGACAGCGAAGAATGATGTAGAATGAAATTCTTGCTTTTACCATATGCAATTTGTTGTTCAAATCATATCATGTATAAATCCAATAAATTAAGACTCATCCTTTTGTGTTCAAAAGTTCAGGTTTCTGTACTTCAATTGTCTTTAATGGGATAATGGAAAGCGTACGTATGAGCCGTCTCGCTTTATACAAAATATTGAATTGTAACTTATATTAAAGGAATTCTTTTGATATGATTCCTATCATTTCTTCTTACTAGCGATCATATAATAAATCGAATATCGGCATCGCTGTACGTTCAATGCAATTCCTTTTTCAATTATTGCCTCCTTCTTTAAGAATCGGAACATAAATTTAGCACATATTAAGTATTTTAGGCCAGCATTACACCGTTCTACATATTATATGCTCACACGCACTTTACATTTCGAAGATTATTTGAATTTATCGTAATTTATGACAAGTATGACAGTGCAATAAATTGTCTAGAAATTATTACATAAATAAGGCAATAAAGTGTTTATAAGACATGAATATGTTTATTGCAAAACCAGTCAATACCTAGATGAATGCCAACCTTTAACACTCCTGACAATAGGATGCCGCATTTCTTGAAACAACTGACAGATATAAAGACTCAGGGTAATCCAAAATTAACCCAACAGAACCCCTGTGACATATACGTAACATAAATTTTTAGAAGTAATTTTTCTGTAAGTTTCACTGTTTTTTCAACTAAAGCAAGCATCAGTATCCAACGTGACTGTCGTATAACATTTCCAAGGCGATTTTGATCGGCCATTTTTGGTCATATGATTATAGATCTTTTTCGAATATGGCTGCTTTCATGCTTTCAACTGCAGTTGTGAGTTACTGGAAATAATCGAGTGATTTGCTGCTTCAAAGGTAAATTCATTACTCGTAACTTGTCAAATATTGTTTAGCCATAGTTATTCTTTTGTTCGAGTTAATTTTTGATAAAATCTAAGCTTTTTCAGTGTGTTTTGTTAAACAACAACTATTTGTTTGTTACACCGGTGTGACACATATTCTTATCTTTGAGAATATTGCAGGATATTGGTGAATACGACAATGGCACTAGTGATGGTAGCGATGATGAACCTCTATCTCACTTAATTCCACAAGCCACTACAACTACTGGCAGCTCATTCAACACAGCCATTGTACCCTGTCACAGTAGAAAAGATATTTTTCTTCTATCTAATATTACAGAATTCAGCATCCTAATGATTTACTTCTTAAATATCCATATGAATATGCAAATTAGGACATGATTAAGAATTTGGTACAAAACACAAATCTTTACAGTGTGTGGAAATCTGACAAAAGCGTGAACACAAAAAATCATTGGTATCATCTTTCAGATCGGACTTGTTAGAATGAGTAGTGTAAGGCTATATTGGGAACTTGACAGCCATTATGAACCTGTAAGCAGCGTAATGACTCACAACATATTTCAGGCATTGTGAACTTTACTTCACTTTGTTGAGAATACCAGTGTGGTAGATGACGACAAAAATGTTAAGCTCTGGAAGATAAGGCCTTTGTTGACTGGCATAAGAGAGCAATGCTTGAAAGTAATACCTGAGGAACATTGCTTAGTTGACGAGATGATGTACCAGTATAGCGGGCAGACCAGCCCTATAAAACAATACCAAAAGAGAAAACCTCATCAATAGGAGTTCAAAGTATGGGGTAGAGCTGGCATCAGCGGCATGTTATATGATTATGATGTCCACTAAGGAGGTGATGGAATACGTAGTCAACTTGGTCAAAGTGGAAACGCTGTCATGTTACTGACCTCAAATTTAGAGAAAAATCTCAATTATAAAATATATGCAGACAAATTATTCACCAGTGTACGACTTCTAGAAAACCTTACTGCTGGTGGAAGCCTTTACACTGGTACTGTTCGACAAAATTGACCCCGAATCTGTAACATGTCAAATGCGAAGGGGCTTCAGAAAGAAGAAGCGGTTCATTTGACTATCGAATTGAAGAGCAGCATAAGATTGCTACTTTGTATGGGTATGACAACAGAGAGGTGACTCTACTATTATGCCCAACGTGACATATATGTCACATAGCCCAAGTAGGACAATGGAGGTTTTTGATAATTTGGTGATGTACGAGTTCAAATGAGTTAAATGACAAGAAATAAACTTTTTCAGAGTTATAGTATACTGGGTTCTACAGGGTTAACTGTTAATCGTATAAAGTAATAATATTCCAAGCGAGAGCAATCAATTTATTACAGGTGAAGCATGGCTTAATAAACACTTTACCTCAGTAAAAAGATTTATACTTGCATAGCTGAAAGCAACTGTCTCCCAGAAGTGTTTTTCCTCTTTTTGGTGGTAGTGGCTGGGGTATTGAATGAACCAACATAGAAGGGCCTACGAAAATTTATTTATTCTCGGATGAACAAATTAGTTAAATATAATCAACTTTCGATTTTTTTAATTTCAGTTTTACGAAACCTTCTAGTTTAAGCAGATGATCTTTCTATGCCATTCACTTTAGAATTAATAATGACACTACAAATTTAGGGAGAAATTGAAGCATTCAGACTTTGCCGAACTGCTATTACTATGCCAGGTGATTTACTCATTAAATATTTAAAATCAAAGTTGTGATAATCACCAGTATAGCTCGAATTTCATAATAATAACGTGGTTCAAAGTTCAACATTATATATGAAAGAGAGCAGTAATCTCTCTATATCTCTGTCTGTTCCCATTACATTCTCAAACGGTTCCACCAAATCACGTTTTATAATGTAATATTATTAAACCTCCCGAATGTCGACGTGTATTGTTTTCTTTATACTAAAACAATATCATATTTTCTCTAATATAATCTTTTTAAAGTCACCTATAGTACAGAACATTTTATAGCACAATGGCGTCGAGGACGGCGTCACATTTTGTATATGAGTGTGGGACTGTGACTGTCTATGTAGTCTTGTTTATTAGTGTGTAGACTTGCATATGTTATTAGTATATGTAGACTTGTGTATGAATGTGTGACTGTTTGTTAGAGCGTTTGTTTCGTACGAGATAGTAAAGGATAGTTACTCCACAACGACACATTTTGGATATGAGTACGCGTATGTCTGTCAGCGTGTATGTGTTAGGGCGTTCGTTACGTACGACATATTGAAATATATTTTATACTACCATCCTCAACAATAGATATTTTTTTCTATAAGTACGTGTCTATAAAGGTACGTATGCTTGCGCGTTCGTTGCGTATGACATAGTAAAGGGGATTATATACTACCACCACATATTTGGTATATGAACGTATATGTCTGTGAGTGCTTCTTTGGGTGTTCTTGCGCATTCGTTTCGTACAACAAAACAAAGAACATATTTAATATTTAACGACATAGTAAAGGACATTAGTAAACGATAACGATAACATATTTTGTATATGTATGTTTGTGTTTGTGAGTATCTGTATGTTTGCGCATTTTTTACGTAGATTTATGTATGTGCCTGCCTTAGTATACGTATATTAGTATATGTGAGAGTGTCTATTGTGTCAGTATAAGTTTATGTATAAGTTTAGGTATAAGTTTATGTGAGATTGTCAGTTACTCAGGTGTAAACTTGCTATGTGAAAGAGCTATACTGACTCCAACTAATGAAAGAGTTGATTAACATAATCATGAGCTTTAAAAGTAAACAGAAACAACTTCAGAAATTATAACTTGATTTGTCATAATCATTCTCTCAAGGAGAGTGTCGTATTGCATTTTTCCTATCAAACATTTTCTTATTGTAAATATCTATATCTTATTCATAAAGTACTTTTTTCTGGTTGATGAGTAAATCCAGAGCAATTTTGTAATGTCGAAACTGTTTTCTGGAGAGACGATTTTCTCTCGTCGCAGACTAAGGAAGTAATCAATTTCAAATCAAATCAAGTCAAAGTTTTTTGACGCACGAAATTACAAACTTAAAGCCATATGGATTCGCGAGTGACCGGTCTTTACATAGACAATAAAAGGAAGGACAAATACGTTTGAGGATAAAATTTCTTTCGTAGTTTCTGATACTTTCTATCGACATTGAAATGTATATTATGTCTTGTCCAAAATGTGTTGTTCAACGCAAATTTAATATAATTTTCTTTGATATTTTCATGATGGATTGCATAATCCATGTTTGAAAATTGCCGATTTATATGGAGATATACATCGTTCATTTTATTATAAATATTTACAAAATATATCATTATTGGCGAGCATGCGTTCAAATACAACCTATTTTGTAATCTGTCAGATCAAAAGGATCTTAAGGATCTTGGAGCCAAGGAACATATACCATTTGACGTTATCGGATTTAAATATTTATAATCTGAAAACAAATATCTTTTCGTGAGAGTTTATGGATACTCATGTTATCACATTGTTTTCTTACGTTGATATTACAGCTTGCATTACAGTTCAATGTTCTCAAAAAATTACTCTCTAATTGGAACAGTTGGCGCTATATATTCTACTAAAAGAACAGAAATTGTCTCAAATGGTGTGCCAAATTTTTACGGCAAATAGAAGTTGCCGCCAGCAAAACTATACTTTCTAACGCAGGAGATAGTTAAAAATTTTGAGGTGAGTATTTTTAACTTTAAGAAGCTCTTTGGAGTTATCATCTTGTAGTATTTCATAAAATTCGTGCTCTTCTATAGTATGATACTGATACATTTCATACCTGTTCGTTTTTGTTATTTAGATATTGTTACTCTTTGGTGTTTTTCTCTGTGTTTCTCCTAATTTGTTCTATCCATATGAAAACTAAATATTTATGCACATGCAAGTGTGGCCGGTCTGTAGATAGACCGTGTTACAGCAAAGGGGTGGCAAACATGCTTGGGGTCAAAATTTATTGGGGCAGTAGAATATATGAATAGGATTTCATTTGCCCTTTCAAGGTGAACAGTTTAAATCTTATGGAAATAATTTACTACCTATGACTCAATACAGTATTTCAATAATAATCTCATTTCTTGTTCTTCATTCAATGATGACACTATGTTCAAGAGAGAGATTCTTTGATTAATAGTGATTGGTAAATTATTTATAGATGGCTACTACGCATATCATGCCTTTCGATGAACTTCGTTGTTCAAAATGAACTATCAAATCAACGGAAATACTTAATCCATAGCAATAATAGTATGTTAATAAAAGCGTAAATTCTAATTTCAGATTGGCGTGATAGTATTGTATTGGACACTTGCCATTTTTACAGTTTCAAACTACATTGTATTTCTGAAGGGACAGTAAATATTGGGATTTCACTTTTCTTTAATACAGTGATAGAATAATATATAATGAGAAGGTCACTGTCTTATTTAAACCGGATATTAAGTATAATCAGTATTTGATATATAAAGTCTCTATATGCAGTGTCTATAATCGCTATCTCTTACGACTGATTTCATGCATGATAACGTTACACAATATAACTTTTAAAACTGTAATGTATAATTCAAAGGAGATATGGATACTCTAACCTGTCGGTCGAGTCACAGTGTAAAGATTACAACATCGATTAACTTCGTACAGGTGTTCACAGATATGAATGAAGGGAACGTGCCTTTAACAACAGTGGATCATACAGTTGGAGTTTTCATTCGAGATATGCTTGTTTCAATTATATATATAATGGAGGCGTTTTTGAAGGAATTCCGAATGTTTGATACATACAAAGCAAAAGCCAATTATATGTGTTTTTATTATGTAAGTACGTGGTTTAAATGATGATTAAAAAAGTCACTGCACGGCATAATATAAAGAGATTAATTATAATTAATGCAAAATTATCAATCAAATGATTCAGTTAATACGATCTCCATGTATTGTTTGTTTGATTGTTTTTTTAGGTTAGTTGATGTCGGTGAACCAGTGACTTTACGTTGCAAGCCTTTGCTAATGAAGTTGGCTGTGTCGGTAAGGATAAATGAAGAGAGTAAAGGAACAAGATTACTGATAAACAGAAGAGCTGCTATTATATCGATATAACTAGCAAAAAGGGAAAATAGTATGTATGTTAGAGGATGAAGGGTTGTGGAAATAATCGAATCTTTACCATGCAGAATTAACATTGTTACAATGAGAAATAATTTAGTCTGGGAACACTGATTTATATCCTATAATTTGTATTGACTGGAAATTCACAGATTAAGTTTAACTGTTCCTTATTGCTTTGATTGATACTTATTGATCTAATTGATACATATGACTTGATCCTTATTGAAAGAAATAAATTAATAAATAAATTGTAGTTTTTTTTTATTTGAGTTAAATAAATAAATTATCATTATGAATTAGTTTGACATATAACATTTGTCTATATAATTATCGTTTCTAAATTTAAGAAATTATTCCATATTACCGGAGATAAAGCGTATCTTCCCTCTCAACCCTGTGCCTTTTAGGAATTTTAATAGACGCCCAAAGAGCAGAATATTTAAAGAAAAAGAAAAGTTAATTTGCAGAGAATATTGAAGAAACTTTTAGAAAAGATAGTGGCCTAAAATTCTTTATACGATTAAATCAGCCTAAATTCTGACAGCTAAAACATAAATGTTATAGGGTTTACTCATGAAAAATTTCCGACCAAAGGAACAAATATATGTAGTGTTTGTGTTTTAGTATTGATGCTGTCTATATTTCAATGAGATAGATAGATAGATAGATAGATAGATAGATAGATAGATAGATAGATAGTGTGCCAAGTCAAAAAGTAAGAAAGGAATGAATTGAGAAAAATTAAAGATTGGAGAACTTGAGAGAATAATAAAATATATAAGACATAAACAAAATTGTTTCTTCTTCTCTTCCATCCCTCTTTTTTTCTTTCTGCCAACCATTGTTTCATTTCGTTTTGTCTTTCAGTCATCACTTGTGCATTAAGTTTTCGCAAATTTAGTTTTCAACCGCTAATAAGGAGACATGTGAACGGACGAACAAACAGAGAAACGTCTTAAAAGAGAAATGTATAATACATAATTAAATTCCCTGATAATTTCTTGTCATTATTATTGTTTAACTGCAGTTCTATTCTGAATAGGAAAATCTACGATTGTAGACCTTTGAGAATAAAAGTCCACCAAGTAATAAATTATCCAATGCATTTTTTTATTTAGTTAAAGTGATTACGTGAAAGTTGAAGAATTAGTTTTCAGATTCTAGCTGACGAAATAACCACCTATGATTGTCTTGTAAACTAAACCTCAGTTTATAATTGAAAGAGAGAGAGAGAGAGAGAGAGAGAGAGAGAGAGAGAAAGAGAGGGACAATTTTTATGTTTAATAGTTATTACTGAAGAAGAGCATGACTAATTTACTAAAATCCCGGATTTATTTTAACCATATCCGGTATTAGTAGGTATAAAAATTAGTTGTATTTCATCCAAATCTTTTGCTCTTATTCATTGTTGTATTATTTAATATGGTTCAAATATTCCAATTTTATAAATGAATCAGAGCTATGTACATATCATTATCATCTTTATTCTTGAAAATTTGTTCTGTATAAAATAGGATTGTATTTTCAACATGCTTACTTTGATTTGTTGTCTCCTCCTCAATGGAATAAATTTGTAACATTCTGTTAAGAGAAAGAACTCTTTGACAATATTTTAAAGATCATCACAGAAGGACCGAAAGAAATAGAATTATGCTGCTTTTAAGTAAATAATTGCAATAAATAAATCAAATTAAAGGAAAATTCAGTAATAGGTTTTCAGTTCAAAATAACTCGTATTATTCGTCATTAATAGGAAAATAGTTTTCTTTTGCTCTTATAAAGAAAATTAGTGAGACAGAAGGAACTTTTCTAGGTATATCAATAAATGGGTCTCGATAAAATATAAAATTTGTAAACGAGACTCGTACAAAATATCGAGATGGCCCTAATCTAACATTGCTGATACTATGTACTATTCAATGACAACAACCACACGGGCTTCCGAAGTGTTATTTTCCTCGCATGAAGTATGATTTATACTTCTCGCAGATAAACATCTTAGAGGTCTAAGAAAATCTAATCAGACCTTCATCAAATATGTCGACAATTAAAAATGAGATTAAACTTGCTCATATATTGGCATAGCATATGTATTAACGAAGTAGTTTAGAAATTCATTCTCGGCAAAACAAGGAGTGTATGCTTATAAGAATAAATTATATTATAAAATTACTGTCACCTTATGCACCATGTTAATCATCTTTCATAAGCGATAATCTGCCGCAGTATTATTTTTGTACATTCCGTTAATTCAGTACATACACAAACACACGCATGTGTGTGTGTAGGTCTACGTATGTATATATGTATGTACATATACATATATATATATATATATATATATATATATATATATATATATATATATATATATATATATATATATATATATATATATATATATATATATATATGTGCGTGTGTGTGTGTGTGTGTGTGTGTAAATATGTATGTAGATATAAGTATATATATAAATATAAGCGAATATATACTAAGTACAATAATTGCTAGAAGCAGCAGCCTTTAAGTTATCTGTGTTATGTAGAGCTTTCCAAGCAGAGATGCTGGCGTGCAGTGGATCGAGGAAAATTTCGTCTTACCTCTAATTCAATACTGCAATTTCATAATTTTGAGATCATGTTCACAGGCACGTTCCCAATTGGTCCTCTTCAGTTAAATGTACCGTTAACGATCGAAATTTTAAACTATTTACTACATGTCTACGTATTTACTCAGTTGAAGCTCCCAGTCAAATTTTGAACCAAGATCAATGAAAAAATAGGCTAAAGATATACATAACC
Source organism: Hapalochlaena maculosa (assembly GCA_015501135.1). NCBI lineage: Eukaryota > Metazoa > Mollusca > Cephalopoda > Octopoda > Octopodidae > Hapalochlaena > Hapalochlaena maculosa. The sequence continues at coordinate 2,479,052 of JACXVO010028996.1, forward strand.
TTTCACTGATCTTGTTTCAAACTTTGGCTGAAACTCAACAGCAACGTCATCTCAGATTTATCAACACTATAATGGGCAACTTTCCTTCTCATCTATGTTCAAGGGCATAGCATGCCAGGATTGGAGTGATTTCAGATCTATGAACTCACAAAGGATCGAATGAGATTCATATAGAACATGGTCGTCAGCCATATTGACAGACAGCTATAAGCAAGCAAGTAAATGTTTTTCGTTGAACTTGTGCAAAGTATGTCGTATATATATTTAAATGCGTGTATATCAGGGCAACTAAAATACCTGCATATATGTGTATCAACATTATTGTTTAGAAATAATTAAATTGGCAGTTTCTTGATAACTTGAATGGGGTTCTAAATATTCTGTGATATTAATTTCGAAACCTTAATTAACAATGATTTTAGGCTTTTGTTTATTTTGATAACAAATCGATTTTCACCCTAATTTCTTAACTGCCTGAACTATGGAGGGTGTTGAGTACTGATTAAAATTTCCCCAAAGGAATCATACCATAAAATGTTTTCTTGCTTTTTTATATATTGACTACAGACGGATATAGAAAACCAAAAGTCATTCAGTTTAAGAGCAATCGTCTAGGCACGTTCATATTTATGCATAAGATTATATAAGTGCAGGAGTATTTATATATATATTGCAATAATGTATTTTTTGCAATAGTGTTCTAAATCCAACTGTTCTATATTGTATTGTTTCTGCCATTACTTACTATTTTATTAAGTTATTGATTTCTTATGCTGGAACAATGCACTACAATAACAAGATGGTGATATCAATTAAATCAATAACATTGCGTTCACTAATACAAAATTTATCGATTTCAGAGTGATCTAGGCAGAGAATATTTAAAAATAAATCAACCAAAATATTCTTTCTATTTAAATGTGCAGAATCCGAGAAAATCAGTGGAGTTCTTTTGAAAATAACTATTCTTTTATCTTTAAGCAATCGAATACATTCTATTACTTAAGAAGGCAAAGAACCTAAAGATTTTGTGGAGAACACTTCGTCTGGGGTGGGAAAGAAATGTCAACTAGTTTTTAAGGAAGCTTGGTAAGAGAGGAGTGGGCGGAGTAAAGGAAAAGAAGCTGGATTTCAAAGGACAATGGCCACAGCGAAAGATAAATAAGAAAAGAAGAGAGTATGAGTCGAGATAGCAGTGGACGCAAATATTATAAGAACATACAAACATCCTAACGCACCCCTACACACCCACACGCTCACACACATATACACACATACGTACACATTTATATATTCATATAAGAGGAATAATTTATGGTACAAACAACTTCACCATATATATATATATATATATATATATATATATATATATATATATATATATATATATATATATATATATATATATATATGTATATATATATATATATATATGGGACATGCTTCTTTCAGTTTCCGTCTAATTCACTCAAAAACCTTTGGTCGGAACCAAGCTATAGTAGAAGACACTTTAATGTCCGTTAATTACTAAAAGTGAGAATTCAATACTTTAATACATAGTTATAACGTAGGTATTTTCCAGGCATATCTTTATGGTTTCAGTTTTTTCTTGAGTATATGTGTACCATCGACAGGACCTTACTGAATTGCCATCTCTTTTCTGGAAACCAACATGTTTTCCTAACCACTGGACAAAAGGTTACTGACGTGACGGGAACATAATTCATAAGCTATTCAGAATTGACATTTTATCCTTAGCAACCAGTATCTGATACTGGGAAGAAGTATAGCGATATGAGTTCCCAGTGAATACTGTTTGCGCCTTTATTTTCTTTTTGTTTTATTTACTTTTTGTTCTCTTTTGCTTTTATTTGGCACACATATTTGCTTGTAGTTGTCTCATCGTAAATGCGTTGTCAATTATTGAAATATAGTTCGGTAAGTCTACTTTTCCGTCATTCATCTCTTCACTTGCTTATACCTCACCTCTTTTCTCCCGGTATATACAACAGCATGCACCTATAACATCACATTAAAATCATATGATATCATGTAGATAGATAGATATAGCCATACACACACACACACACATATAT
>JACXVO010029024.1:1946540-1956557 GCA_015501135.1 Hapalochlaena maculosa
CTAAAAGAGACAGTATAGAAGACACGAAACTGGTGCCAGTCTCCGGAGACGTTCATCTCAAGTCAGAGGGTGATAAACGTATTTCGTTATCACCTTCGATGTAAGATCCGTAGAGATAGAAGATTTTTGTCGGCAGGGTTGTTCAAAAGGCTATGGACAAACGTCGAGAGAATGTTGAGAGTGACTGGTAATACTTAGGTGAAGCCAGGAAGGGAATAACGGAGGGGAGCCTGTGGGGGTGCTCCCCACCCCAGGATATACAAATGAATGTGTAAACGTTTGTATACAGTAGTGAAATTTCAGGTCTGCTGTAAACAATTGAGTAACCACATTTATTGCAATATTTTCTAATATTGTCTAAATATTAATCTTACAGATTTATATAGCTCTTTTAAATATCAATAATTAATTCATTTGTAATTATTATTTTTTTTTCATATTTGTCTAAAACACCCTTAAAGCGGAGCTACTACGTTGCATGTTTAGTAAATCTGTCTGTACCGTTCCTTTTGTGTAATGTCCTGCGTGCAAATTATTTGAAATAAAGTAGCTTCCTTACCAACCACATGGTTCTGGGTTCAGTTCCGCTGCATGGTACCCTAGGCAAGTGTCTTCTACTATAACCTCGAGCCGAATAAAGCCTTGTGAGTGGATTTGGTAGACGGAAATAGGAATAAGTACATCGCATATATATGTACATATATGTGTATATGTGTGTGTGTGTGTATTCTGTGTCTGTATTTCCCCCCTCCTTACTATCGCTTGACAACCGCTGCTGGAGAGTTTGCGTCCCAGTCACTTAGCAGGTCGCCAAGAAAGACTGATTAAATAAGTACTGTGCTTACAAAAAATAAGTTCTTGGGTGGATGTGATCGACTAAAGGCAGTGCTCCAACGTGGCCACAGTCAAATGACTGCAAGGTTTATAAGAAGTAGGAAAGGAAGTAAAAGAAGAATACCCATGCCAGCTGTGGTGTTAGATAGTGTAAGACAATATCAGAGATTGAAATATACTTCGGTGTTATAGTAAGGCGAGCGGGAATAGTGGATACTGAGTGGTTTGTTGTTGTATCCTTGAGTTCTCAAAATAGCGCACGCGGCTTCTCAGCTAGGTTTTACTGCGAGCCTCCCTTGCATCTACATGAATCGTTGCTATAGTCAATGAATGGATCGCAAAATAAAATACTACAAGATCAGAATTAAATGATAAATAAATAGTTACATGAATAAATGAACACATGAGTGAATAAATGAATAATATTAATAAGCAGTACCCGTGAATAGTTCATAGAATTACTGCTAAAATTATTGGATTATTTCTGAAAAATTTATCAAAATAGAAAATTTCCACAGCGTAGACTGTATTGTGTGTGATCATCACTGAAAACTAAAGGAATTTAGAATACGAAAATTACTTAGCGTATTTTATATATTTTGTGCACAATTTTATGTAATTAATACACAACATTCTCCCTCACGCTTTTTCACTCACTCTTCACTCTTTCCTCTTTTTCTTTCTCCTTATCCTTTCGTACTTTGCTTTCCTTACAACTAATTGCGCAAAAGCGTAGATAGGCAAAGTAGCGTAGGGAAGAATCTTATTTGAAAAAATACAAATAATAAAATAACACGTTTCCTTGACCACCACCTCTCCCAAATCTACCCTCACATTTTTCCGTTCCTACCTCCCTTCAACTAATCACGTGGGAGCGTTACAAACGGGCTAAGTAATGGAGTGAATGACTCAATTGTTATAAGATAGTACCTGAAACAATCACATGCGGGAACCTGTAAAAAATGCAAATGAATTACTAAATCTAAGGATTATATGAATTAATGGAAAAGTATATGTGCCCGAATAATTAAGCAAGATATACAGTTTCTGGTGTTGGAAAACAGGGTTTAGTCGGTTATAGCTAGAGTAGTGCAAGACTGGTACTTGATTTTTTTCGAAGGGTTTGAACTCCGAATATAAAAAGATGGAATAAATGTTGTAAAGCATTTTCTGATACTGTAATGATTCTACATTAGGAAAAGCATTTAATAACGAAAGGTACATAGAGATAGTTATGCTGTTGGATTTACTGTTGCATGTTGCATTACTGTATTATATTAAAAAGTGCGATTTGTGCTCAAGAAGAACACTTCATTTCATGCTGGACCAGCCCACTGCCAACATCATCGTTGTCGTGTTCGTCGTCATCATCATCACTGGAGTTACCATCTTCATCATCACCCTCATTAAGAAAAGGCAGGTTGATAACTGTAAAAGTACGTAAAGTCCGTTATCAAACACTCACACACGTACACAGAAACATGCTCTAACACACACAATATCGCAAGGACACATACATATATTATGCGCACAGACAAACATACACACCAACAGTAAAAGCGACAGCAGCACCACCACCAACGGAAATGACTACCAGTATCTCTTTGACAACGACGACGACGACAACGAAATGAGTAAAAATACCAACGATGAAAACATTTAACAACCAATACAAGCGCGACAACAGTAAAAGCAACCACGATATACAAACAACTGCCAAACCACAAAGAGAAAGACAGCATCGAGAACATTGACAGCGGCAAGAGCAACAGCAACGACAACCACAATAACAAAAAAAAACTAACAACAACCACAATAACAATATGTGATCAGCTAAGCGGTCTGCACCGAAAGGCAACTTCAACAGCAGCAACAACAGCAGTTGCAAAAAGCCTCAAATATAACAACAACAACAACAACAACAACAACATCATCAGCAGCAACAACAACAACCATGACAACAACTTCAAACACAGCGTATCAAAGACAAATGGCAAACGGAAGAATCATCAGAATTGTCTTCATCTCTGTTTAATCCCTGTCAAAGCAGTTCACGATCAACGACATTGCCAGAAACAGGATAATCACCATCTAAATCCCATCTTATCGTTCCTTTATTATCATCTTATTCACTTCTCTGCAATTTCTTCCCGCCGTCATTTTCTTCTCTCCTTTCTTTCTTTCTTCCTTCCTTTATCTCCATTCCTTCCCTTTATATGTCCTTTTATTTACTTTGTTTATTTATGTTTTATTTCTCTTTTATCATTTTTGAATGTTTTTTTACCGTTATATATATATATGTATATATATATATATATATATATATATATATATATATATATATATACATATGTATGCATGTATGTATAACGACATATCTAGTGAGAGCCATACGCGTACGCTTATAAACACAAGCATATATTTATAACGGCACACACATAGCTCCCTACGTGTGACTGTACAAACGCATCATTTCGCATGTATATATGTGTGCAAGCGTGTGTGTTTCCGTGCGTATGTGTATATAAGTGTGTGAGTTTTTGTGTGTGTATGTGTGTATATGCGTATATATATTGCGTTCGTCTTGGCTGTTGTTTCTTTTTTACGTGCTGGCCATACCAAAATCCTTGTTTTGCAAATGAAAATGGTATTGGTTGGTGCCAAGAATTTATCCTTCCAGTTTTGTTATTTCTTTTTTTCTCAATTTCTTCTTTTAGAAAAGGTTTGGATGGAAATAAGCCAGCAAAGCTGGTGTTAAATGCATACACACACACAGACATAGATCTCACACAATTGTAGAACACATACAGACATAGAATACATACAGGCACATATATGTACACAAGATTTACATGCGTGAACCCATCATCCACGCACATTGCGCCTCGTACAGAATCGATCATACAATCATACACACATCACATACTTTCTGTATCGATGTACACACGTATGTATGTATTTATGAATGTATGGCATTTTATAAGTACATATGAGTATGTGTACACGTGTGTATGTGTATGTTTGTAATGCTTTTATGTCTTCTAATGTGGATTTTATTCATGATAGTAGCTTTCAACTTTATTTTGAGTAAACGTCTGCTCGGTGGAAATGTCTTAACAAAAAAGAATCCAAAACAAAATATATGGTAAATATATTTTCTTTTTCACCATTCGTTGACCAGCCATTCACACTTTAAATGTAAAATATTCTACCGTAATTTATTTTCACAGTTTGGACTACCAACTGTATCGTATGAATGATTAAATTGCAGTTTTCTTCCTAAAATCTGTGTTTAAGTATATTGCCATCTATGTTTTTTGTTATGTGGTATCGTGTTCCTCTAATGATGATTGGTATAAAACTGATAAGGCATTTTGAACAATGGATTTTAAAATTTCTACTTCCAGTTAACTTCCAAATTTTTAATTTTGTGTCCCCGACACAGCAATGTCATGTCAAATGTTTCGGTTTAGATGTTCTTTCTCTTTTTATGCTTCTCCAATATCCTCCAAGTCAATTTGTCATTTTGTGTTTAAATTTAATGAATGTTGTATTAATTTACTTTTTTTTTTTACTTATTTTCCTTTTAAAACGGTTGATCAGTGTTTCATGGTTTCTTCAAAATCACTATGACCCAGTCAACCGTTTTCGTTACTCATCCAGTGGGACATCATTTCAAGAGAAAGAGATATTTCAGAGGTGCTAAATAACGATGAAAATTCTGTTATGGTTATTTCTAGATATATTCTTTAGACCTTATAGTCTTCACTGACTTTTGCTACAACGTTTCGTGTCGAGATCGATACGAATGAGATCGAAGACAAAAATGGGTAAACATTATATATACCATATCACCGGCGTTTTTTGCCATTTCATCTGTACTCGTCAAACCTATTCTCGCCAGCTAAAACGTTGCACACATAGCAATTAGTTATGCACCCATATTATACTGTACAGTATATTAAATCTTTTTATACGTCTAGATCACGTTCTTCTCATACCCTTAAAGTCTTTTGTTTTTAGCAAGAGCCTCTATAACCTTTAACACTACGACTTCAATGAAACCAACGGCATCAACCACATCACAAACAATTTTAAGCACAGTTTCCACCAGTCGCAACAATGGCTGCAGCATCAGTAACAATATTGCAAACAGGACCTATAGATATTAAAACAAGAAAAGAAACACAAATTTCGAAAGCCACGATATCATGAGCGGAAAAACCTAAGATCACAAAAAGAAGATCATCAAGACAAAAACATTATGGTCCTTAAAATATGACCCTCTCCGTTTGGGATCAGACAGATATTTTGTATGGTAAAGGGGACGGAGAGATAAATAAATGGTAAAACGTACCAAGCAGGAAAGAAGGAAAAAAGAATATTCACGCCAATGAAAGAAGCTATAAGGGATAGATATGAACGAAACAAATATCGACAAAGCAAACCATTATCATCTCCAACAACATAATTAATACTTTCAATAAAATTATCACGATTCCCATCACTGCCAGATAAAACCATCATAACAAACACCACTAAAGCCAATGTGCACCCAAAACGAGAATAAACTCAAAGTAATATAAAATGTGCGGCTATTTATGCATACAACAAAGACATAATGATGCTCATACATGAACAGTCAGGCATTACTAAGAAGGATTTCACTAAACGAAGTGAGAATACATATAAACACGTGTAAATATCCCAAATATTCAAAGTGTCGCGTAAAAGAGATTTAATATCCACCCTTCTATGCTTTTCTCAAGATTTCTACTCACTGTTCCAAGGGATACGACACTTATTGGTACTATTGCCACTTTTTCCTCGACCTCAGCTTTTTAACCACCCAAGCTCACGTGTCATATATATCGGCATTTCTTTCTTTTATATTGCATACCATGTTGTCAGCTGGGCATGCTTTATATATTATCCTGCATATTTTGTTTTTTTTTATCAATGAAGACTATGTCTGGCGTCCTATTCTCTATCTCATGTTCGCACTGAAACATAAAATCCCATAGGATATTCGCATTATAATTTTTGATGATAACTTCGGGTTTATGGTCGTACCAATATTTTGCTCTCTCAAATCCATAATTATTGCAAAGTGTCCAATGAAAAATCCTTGTTATACCGTCGCATGGGCTTTAGAGGTGCACTGCTCAATTCGGACCAATCTAAATCTTTTAGCAATTGAAACATTACTCTCTGAGGATTGACTTAAAAGCTGTCGATCTCTGTTGCGTCTTCCAAGGCTTGATCAGCACAATATTCAATGGCAGCTGCTCGGTTGTCAAATTTACTGGCCACCTGTCGCAACCTTTCAAAATTTAATGCTTCATACGCTTAGTATTTTCCCTCCTCCTGCTTTTATATATTTCATCCTTAAAACTCTTGTTACGAAGGTTGGAGAAGTCGCGGGATATCCTGATGTAGAACTGTGTCTGCATACGCGGACAACGTTACTGTCATGATGTCGGTCCCTTCGGACAGAAAAAAGATCGCCACTCTACTGAAGGATATCAAGAATGCACAGGAACACTCATAAATCAGGTCATGTCAGTAGACCTGCAACTAGACTCTTGGAGAGTAAATTCAACTAGCAGCGCTTTCTGACGCTGGACGATGGGTATGATGACAGTCCTCGGAGTCTGATTTTTGATAAGATCTTGTCATAAGAAAACTCTGACCATATTAGAGCGTTGGATTTTCCCTTTCTTAGGGAAGGTTCAGATTCTGCTCGTCAGAAAATCCATCTGATATCGGGACCGTTAGAGGTTATCGCACCTACACAAACATCTATATCACTGTGATATGTGGACGACAATGACAATGAGAATAAGGGTAAAGTGGCATAGGCGTCTTTCGTGCAACATGTCTTTCCGCAGCTGTTCTGAATGAGAGAGTTGCCTCTGAGTCAAACGTAGAAGAAATTTGGATGTTTGGCTTCTGAAATATTGCCAGGCGCTCGCTTCCTTATACCAGCTTCCGGTGACCGCCAGCTGGAAAAAGACCCATATTTCTATAGAAGCGAGTTGAGGGTACGAGTGATGATGGCTTGGGGTAGAATCTAAGCATCGAAGGGAACGAGTTGAGTAGTTTCTTCCAAAGGAACATCGGGACAACTATTATGGACAATTTCAAAAGTCTTTGGCTTCATATTGCAATAGAGGGAAATTACCAGTTCGAGACAAACTCTTTCAGATATTTGCAGGAGGTGGCGATGAAACAGTCATGCATACAATAATTCAATGTCTGTGCATTAGAAAGATTGATTTCCTCCCCTTCGTGTACCCGAAGTTTTTGTAGCTTTCTGCTGGTCCTAACTCCTTTATGACATCCTGCTAATCAGGACTAACGTTGAGCGTTTCTGTCATTTTTCTTTTAATAAAGGTAGTATGTGCACCAAGGTCAAATTACATTATTATATAACTGAATCGTTTAACAATCGTTAAGCTGCGTAGTTGGTCCTTTTTTACAAAGAGGATTAAATTAACCATGAGAAGGATATGATATATACGTTTATCAAGCATTTTATAGCAGTATCGTACATCATCAAGCAATTTTGAGAAAGCTATAAAAGCTAGACAAAAGAGGAGTGGTGTTAGTGCGTCACGATGGGAAATACCACATGAATTTCTCAGATCTGCAGCATTGAGAGATTCCTTGACACTTTTCAAAATAGTGTATTTCTCTATGATCTCATAATTGCAAGCAATAATTTTCTACAGGAGATGCTCTTATGTACATTTCCAGACATTTCTTAATGCAGTTATGTAGTAGACTACCAAATCTTTTTTATAGTCTGTCTAGACTATCGACAATTGTTTGTGTTGTTTGTGGAAATCTTTCAAGATCATCTTATGAATGAGTAGCTTATCTTTGCAACCGTAGGACCCACGTTTGCATGCTTTTTTGCTCAGTAGGGAATATGCCACTTTTTATTAAAAAACAACACAACTATAGGTATATCAAGTCAAGACAGATGTTAGTATTTTATATAATGTTATAAAGCAAGTCATGGCTTTATAATATGTTGGTTCATTTACATTTTTATTTTTTGTTAGTAAGAAGGTAACACCATTAAGTAGCTAAGTGTGAATCTTACTAGGTTTTTGCAAAACATTGCTGTGAAGTTTTGACATCTGTTCATGGCTTTCTGCGAAGGCATTCAACCAGAAGTTAGGAATTTTATTCTTTCCTGAAGATTTCCATTTGCTTGACTTCCCAAGAGCCAATCTTACGTCCTCCACCTTGATATCCTCATATATTTGCTTTTCTATCAATCCAGGAGAATTTTTCATTGTGCTTTTTTGTTTCTATCTAAATTATATTCCAAAATTCTCGCACTGCTTCTTTTGATGGGGCGGATCTTACAGTAAGTGGTATTTTCCCTATCAAAAATTGGGCTGGAGGGTCAATTTTTCTTGTTGTCCTTGAAGCATCTAACACTCTTTTCATACTTTGCTATGCGGACAGCTTTATTACGTAACTTTTGCTAGTAGTTTCTGTGAGGGTATTGATGTCAATTATGGTTGTTTTTCTTAAATTTTCTGATTTAAAAAAAAATTCTGAAATTTTCTTAAATTTTCTTGAGTTTCTTTTTTTTGTGTGTGCTTTGGTTTTATTGTCTCGTTAAACTAAAGGGTTTTTAAACATTCTATGTCAAACCTAAGTAGCTGAATTTGGTGTTTAATACCGTCTTGTCACTATGTGAAAATGTTTTTGCCTTCTAATTTTTTCAGCACATGGAATCTTTGAGATTACAGGTACTTGTGATCTGTAATATAAACATAGTTAACTAAGATTATATCTTTAAGTGCAAGCCGGGTTTAACCAATTACTTTCAGGCTTTAGTTAGAATTCCGATCTTTTGGAAGAGTGCTGCGTTCTTTGATATAGATTTCTTTACTTTCTGTCCATTCATTTTTTTTAGATTATGCTGCTGGTTCAATCAGTTACGTTACCTCTTTTAGACATTGTTGTATTTTCATCAGACCTGGTTTCGTCTATAATTATTTTCTCTGCAGTATCTTCATTAGCTGCAACTTCATTTCCATTATCCTTCAGCGGTTGTTTAAATTGGTCAATCTCTAATTCAGTTAGTAATTACTTTTTCATAATGTTTATTCTGACGTTTAATGCCGTTTGTGTTGGATCTTACTTCAAGGTGTATCTTTGACCAGTTTAAGTAGGTTTGTATAGTATTTATGTGTGGGGGAAATGCATGGCTTCATTGAAGGCCTTAAAAACTATTATCTCCCTTGGAACATTTTTCATTTTTTGTCTTTTGGTTATTTGATGTCGAACTCGGTTAGCCACCTTTGGAATATTCCGGTTGTGGGCTGCTTCCAGCTCCTGTGCATCGTGAAGATTTGAACTAGTGTCTGACTGTTCGTGTACTGCTTGATTCATCATTCGAATACGTGGTCCTGGGTATAACGGGTATCGATCAATTCTGTTTGTACATTGCTTTATTATAATCGAGGAGTGAAGAGCTTGGACATTGACATTAGGGGACCGATTTATCTTTTCAGGGTTAGGTTTTTGAGACAATACCGCTTCCGAGTTCTCTGAATGAAAACATTCCTCGTAACATGGTTTAGTATTCGGCTGCAATTTTTTTTCGTTGATAGACTTATCTCTAGCCGGAGATGTTGCGTTGTTTTCTCACCTACCGTCAAAACTATTAGTTTATTTCCAAAATTTGAATGAGTTCATATGATTTCTATTGCAGCTTATTCTCTTTTTATGTGGTTTTATTGGTCTTTACTTTTACATAGAGACAGTTCCTAAAATTTGAATGCGGTAATTTAATCGATGGTTTGCATCAAGGACTTGAATTGTGCTTTATTCCGTAATTATAAAATCTTTAAGAAATTTGTGTCGTGTACATTTCTCCTCATATTTTTTTTACATCTTTTCCGATTTGTTCTGGGTTTTTCTTACACGCTGCTCAAAAAAATTGTTTTGATCATATTGCTTTATTTATTATTGTCACAAGGACACAAGACATAGTGGACATTACAAGGGTGGACAAACAAACACAAAGCATTTGAACGACTTTATAAAAATCGGATGGGAATTATTTACAAAACAATAGAAATCGAGTGAACAATGAAAGTATTTTTAGATGATGTTGATGATGATGATGATGATGATGATGATGATGATGATGAT
>JACXVO010029086.1:740358-753450 GCA_015501135.1 Hapalochlaena maculosa
TGCATGTGTCTATGTTTCGCCTCCTCAATTCTTTTCTCATTATGAATCTTCCACTGAGCAGGAAGACAATTTCCAACAAAGATACAAAGCTTCGTCTTTGGTAAGTAGTTAACAGAGACAAATTCACATTTGGAATTTGAGAAAAGTCTCGCATATCTTTACTGTTCTACTCACATATAGCAATCGTAATTTACGAATCAGCATGTTGATTTCTCTTTCTGATAATCTCAGATCATCCAGATTCCCCTTTAAATATCTACCAACGAAATCTAGTGCTCCAATTACTATTGGCACGGATAGAAATTTAGAGCCCGGATATAGAAGCCGGACGTTTCAAGGAGGTTGTCCGTAGATAACTTCATTTTCTTTTATTTCCAACGTGATATTTGTATGTCCAAAACGAATTAACTCACTGACAGTACCGACACTTATCACACTGTCCCAAGCAATGATACCCTATTAAGTTTACATGAGACACGCGTTTTGATGGAATATTACACCAATATTCTTTGAGTTGGCGTTTGTCAATGTATTCCGATTTCAGGAAGTCTTATTTGCGTATAGCATTATAATTTGTTTTGGCGACAATATCGTGCCTTCATAATGAAGAGCCGGAGCAGATCGGCTTTTTAGGATATTTCTCCATGTTAAGATAAGCACTCCTCAGAGACAGAATCCTGTGGATTTTAGAACTGTATGTCATCAATAGATCGTATGCCATTAAATGAAAGAGCAGATACAGAGATGTAAAGAAAGTACATCGAGATATCGAGATTGAATATATGCCTACTGTGCATGTGCGCATTTGGAAGTAGATTATTTGAGTTTCTCTAAAGTCTCAATCGGGATTTGCTCATGAATAGAGAAATATGTAGAAGTATTCATTCGCTGTTTAACACCGAACGAAACAGAAGTTCTACAACATAGATATATATTTGACATTTTGGAAGGAGGTATGATCACGAGTAAAGTACGATGGCATGCGGAGACATATTGGTACATTTCAAATTGAACTTACACCGCAGTGTCAAGTACTATTACATACACGAGAAATTTGTGGATACTTCAAACTGCCCTACGTTTTTCCAGCTAATGGAAGAAAGTTCGAATGAGTTTATACAAACACTTTAATTGATTACGTCCAGATGCAATGAAAATCACCGGAATGTTGATAATTCGAGATTTAAGTATACTGTTTTGCCACAAACAACATAGAACAGGTATTAATAGCAGATCCAAAGTGAAGGCAAACTGTCTTATCAAACCATATCACCTTACCAGCCACTTATGCACACATTATATTCTTCCTCTTCTAATTATTCATCACTCATATTCACCACACCGTTTCAACATGCCTTACAACATTTAACAGCGTAATATAATTATTCTTTACAGATGACGTTGAGTTCTTTTGGTTTATCTGCTATGGTATCTTACCGCAAAGATTTATACATTACCCAAGCATCTTCCTCAACATTCTTTCACACACCTTACTAACTTATCTTGCCGCATTTCATCACAACTGTCTTTCATATTTTACACACATTCTTCGAATCACCACACATCGTTCTCCATAATGTAACCTAACTCATTTATCACTTCTCAATGGTAAACATAGCAAATATCTAAATATCTTGCTTTCCCGTTCAGCGATTTTCCAGTTGCTTTAAGTCGACACATTCGAATAACCACAAAGAGTCCAATTGTCAGAATACCTATTACTGCTACACCTGATACGATTTACTAATCATATAGATAAATAGAGTAATCCACTATTGCCAACAGAAAGATTTACCTATAATAACACTATAAACTTTTAGATTATTTGGTGTCGCATAACTAATTATAAGATTTCCCGAATGGAGCAACATATGTAGGGTGATTAAATATATTCTTTTCCGTTTATAATTAGCATTGTCTTCCATATTTTGCCTATCTTTACACTTGCAGTGCTTAAAGGTTTTCTTAAATATATTTCTAACAGTTGCTAAGAATTATATTGTTTATTTTATGTGGGATATATGTCGTTCTTTCTTGACTTACATTTATTCATATATGTATAGAAAGAGGTGTAGCACTCGTAACTGCTTTCAGCTTTCTAATGTACCGAATAGAATGATAACGCAGTCCATTTTCTGTCTGTTAAAGGCAAAGCAAAGTTAACGGGAACTAAAACCAAGTCTCAGTTATTCATGTATTTCGGGAATGTTTCCAGCTGTCTTCTTACCTAAACTTGATCTACCCATATTACTTAGTATCACTGATCAAGCGAACGTCATAGTTACATATATATGATCTTCGCCCATAACGTAATCACGCTTTTGGTAACTTATGAAATCAATATATTTTGTGTAGTAATAATGCAAATTCTAGTGATTTAGAATACAGTCATGATTGTGCCAATGTAGTGTTCATTCGTGGAGGGCTGCTCGGCGATTTCTTCGAAACCTAAACTATAGCACGCTATGCACCTATTAAAGGAACGGAAATTTGTTGGAGAAGCAATGTTAATGTAAAACGCAAAGCTCTAATTATTAAAAACATATAAGCTTCGGTCAAGCTGTTCAGCAAGCAAACGCAGATCCTTGTTTCTCGGAGCACAACAGATTATCACAATCATATTTTTGCAACTAAGTAAGCCTAGTAAGGGAAATAACTTCTTAATACCGACATCATTGAATCTCTAACCTCAGATAGATAAATCTCTTCATAAGAAAATCTATACTTTGTAATTCTTTTATTCTTTTAATTGTTTCAGTCATTTGACTGCGGTCATGCTGGAACACCACCTTTAGTCGAGCGCATCGACCCCAGAACCTATTCTTTTGTAAGACCAGTACTTATTCTATCGGTCTCTTTTGCCGAACCGCTAAATGATGGAGACACAAACACAACAGCATCGGTGGTCAAGCGATTGTGGGGGGACACACTCAGACACGGAAACACGCATTAAGAATATATATATACATATATACGACGGGATTCTTCCAGTTTCCGTCTACCAAATCCATCACAAAGCTATGGTCGGCCTGAGGCTATAGTAGAAGACACTTGCCCAAGGTGCCCTGCAGTGGGACTGAACCCGGGACCAAGTGCCTAGTAGTTAAACTACTTACCACGAAGCCACTCCTGCACCTACTCAGGTGAATTTTGTTTTCTTCCTTCAGTTACGTCACATAATATGCTGAGCTGAGACTTTTATTGGATAGAAATGAGTATTTACTAGTACTAATGGAGAAAAAATATTTGAAGTACTGATGGGGAAAATATTCAAAATATCGGTGATAAGTGTTTAAATGTTTTCAGATGAGAATGTAAGAAGGCAGAACACCTAAAAAAAACCATATCGGTATGTGTGTATGTGTGTGTGTCTATGTGTGCGTGTGTGTACATACATATTTGCATATGTATAAACTCACATCGAACGTAGGAATGTGTAGCATCGATGTATTTCATAAGATAGCATTCTTGTCTCAATAGTGTGGCGCGAAGAACCCAGTTTGCAGAATATGAAGGTGGATATCTCATTCGTTTGTGTGAGACATAGTAAAATGCGTTGCTTCTTAATGGCCGAAGATTGCATGAAGCCAGAAAATTTAAATAAACTAAGTTTCATACCTTACGCTAAGTAATTATTTCAACCATAATTATTATTTTTAATGAGATTTCTTTTATAGTAACTGGATTGCTCCCATATACACTTATGTGCACTAGAAGAAAATGGAGCAGTCTGTTTTCTATTTAAAGTTTATACATTTGAAATACATCTTGTGACAACATAAGTCGTTTTATGTTAGAGAAATCATTTAAAAATATACTTAACTTGCACTAACAAATTATAAAACAAAATCAAGTGTATCAGATTTCTTTACTACACGTTGATATATTTTTTCAAAGGATCTATAGCTTTATATTGACATAAGCCTTTCAGCATCTATTCCGTATGCCTGCCCATTATCTCCAATTCTTAAACCACATAATCCCTTTGCAGTACTTTTTCCGGTTTCAAATAAATCCCTTCTTTCTAGTTGAGTCTTGATTACATTCTTTCATTCGTCTACTTATTTTGTTGCAAATCTAAATAGTTTTTTGTAATGCTGTGCTCTTTCACTTACTGCAGATCGATATCTCATCAAAACATACTGGTTTTACTATAAGTCTTATTGATTGCGTACGTAAAACGTCCTTCTACACAGAAATAATAAGATTTCCTTTCGAATTTTCTATAACACAAAAAGAAACTCAGGAAAACTTTTAAAACTGTATTTGCTAGTCATTATCAAAGTTACTATCGTCCCGATTTCAAAATCAGTTACTTTTTTTTATTTTTTGCATTGGTGAGTAGATTTTCTTTGTTATAAGGAGACTCCTCCAATCTTGTTTCTTCTAATTAAATTCAAGAGGTTTAGCATATATTACTTGAAATTTCCATTTCTTCATTTTTCGTTGATACGTAATGGTTGAAATTAAATGATTTTTTTTAAAGTTCTTATTCGAAAAATAATAACTTTATATTATTTAGAATGTAGTGTAGTGTGTTTGTTCAAATGGTTTATTTTCATTGAGAGATATATCAGTTTTGAAATAGCACACGTAGTAGAGGAATTTATATGCGACGTCAGATAAAGGAAATCCTTACTCAATTCATTCAGCATATGATATATTGATTATATATCGGTTAGGTTATTCTTTTGTGTTTCTAATCCCAGTACAATCCAGTGTAAAATATGACTTGCTTCTGTAGTTTTTCTTCTACATGTTACCGATTACGTGTTACAACTATGTTCAGAATACAACTAGCCATAGGAGTTACGTTATAAGAACGGTAGGAATAAATTATAATAGAGTAATATGATACTTAGCGGTATGAAAGCATAGGTTAATGCTGAAAATCCCTTAGCATTTCCATGTTAAATGCTCTCAGTTACATACACTAGATTGTTATTCAAGTGATGTGTTATCGCGATGCATGCATCATAATCGATAACTTTCAGAATATTCACCCTGGTGTTAAATAACCTAAATTTGCTTAATCTCAATGAATGATACATATAAAGATTCTCTATTAAACACGACGTTACAAATCCATCCATGATAAGTTTAATCGCACAACCCGCAACGGGGCGAGAGATTAGAAAATCACAATTTATTCTCTTCAAATTGAGGAACAATTTGAACAAAGTAACATTTATATATTTCCTGAAACAAAAGATATAGAAATGGCACAGTTGATGTTAAATCAAAGGTTTGCAATTGAAAATTCCCTGCATTATATCATTGTTAAGAGGGAACTGATCAAATAAAAGGTCTTCTTTGGAAACATGTTGTTTCAAGGTCACTACACCCTCGAATTTTTTTATCCCAGATAACACGGTCAGAAGACGATGTTAACACAGGAAATGAAAAGACATGCAGTCAATGTTGACTTTGCTGCATACCAGAGTGATTTTAAAATCAGTAGCTTTTTACATCTTGCCAGATCATTTGTTCATGAGGTTTGGTTGGAGCAAGAGAGATGTGATACAATGTTTCTCCTGTAAAAAAAATAAGGAAAAACCATTCACAGCTGTCTGATTCTGTGAGGACACCAGAATTTATACGGAAATCTCAACCCATCATCGATGAAAACCTCGGAAGATCAGATGGGAATATCAGAACCGTGTTGCATCAGAACATTCGATATAAGTCATATGTAATGAGTAAAGGCCAATTTATATCTGCAAAGTTAGAGAAAAACCGTCTCATGCTTTCAAAATCGTTGCTGAACAATGTGAAAAACCCTCACGAATATGGCATGCTTTGGTTTTCTCTGCCGAAAAGAAACTTTGACCAAGATGAGAAAACAAACAGGCGGAATGACATATGGCTGTGTGCATATCCTCCTGGTGAGGCTAGGGCGATGCACACCAAATTTCCGGCTACTGTGCTGGTTTCAGGAGATGTGAACAGTGAAGGTCACGTCATGCTACCACAAGGTCTTAGGTCTTAGTGTCAATGCTACTGGGCTGGATACATTGATGTTCTTAAAATGGTTGTTAATCCCTGCGTAAATAAAAATGCAGTGGAAGGTCATGTCTTTTTAAAGTCTCTGCACCTTCTCACAAAGCCATTGTAACACAATATTGCTTATCAGATGATTTTTGTGATTATGTGACTCCCAACTTGTGGCCACTTAACTCACCAGATGTAAACCCAATATACTATTACGTAAGGAGCGTTGTTAAAAGGGAGACTGGTCGACATCCTCATAGTAGCATAACTGCAATGAAGGCCGCCATTGTCTAGGCGATGTCCAAAACGCACTTAGTTCTTGCATTGACTTTTAAGATATTGCTGTTTTTAACATACAGAAAATGTTCTCAAGTAGCACTCGCGCCTTATATATAATGCCCCTTATTAAGTGTATTCGGGATACATTTGAAAGTACTATCGAATGGGTATGGTTAATAAATCCTTACACGGACGTGTATGGTTAATCAAATCTAAGTCACCATGCACATCTCCGTACAACATTTCTGAAAATTTCATTCAGTACTTTATAAATATCGGCAAAGGTGAATCTTATATTAATGCAATAAACACATATCATACACATATATACAGCTACAAACAGATATATCTTGTCATAAGAAATTTCAGACTTGCCACGGGTTGGTTTATAAAATCTTTTGATGATGCGAAAATCCTCTACTAAGACTTAAACTGTCTTTGAAATATTTTTTAAATCCCGAGAATCTCTTTGAAATTTCCTTGAAAACCCGGATATTTCTTTACGAAAAATCGGTTTATAGTTTTCTCTTCCTCTTCCTCATACTTTATCACTTCTATCGTTTGAATCCCTTCACTCAGTTTTCCTCCTGCGCTAACACATTAGAAAGCCTGTATGCCTGTTATTGTATCGTAATAACTCGCATCTTATTATCCCGTTTTCTTCTTCTTTAATATCTCCTTCACCATCGTCATCAGCAGCAGCGGCAGTATCAGCAACAGCATCACCAGCATCATCACTCCTTTCTCCCTATTTTCTTCTTCTTTTTCTCCATCTTCCTCCTCTTTTCATCCTTCTATAGTTGCAATTTTACTCATTCTTTCATGCATCAATACTCGAGTCGCACTTATCTAAGAGAAAGCAAATTGTTATCAGTTTTACGCTTACATCATGTGCTTCAATACATGTATTTATCTGCATGTATTTATACAGTGATTCCCTAATGTTTCTCAACACCAGTATGTAAATGTGTACGTTTCTTTAAACCGCTGTTTTCAGTTGTTTTTGCTAGTGGGCGGGGATTTTACCCAGATCAACCATACTAAAGGAATCCTTTGATCGATGGCAATTTATCTTTAACCTTTCTTGTGGTATCTTATTCACAGTATAACACAATCCAAAAGGGACCATAGTATTTATGTTTTAAAAGGTAGTATAGTGAATTGAACGATACTTGTAGGTGCTTGAAGGACCTCGCCTCTTTGCTCTACTATCGATCTGTATCTTAGAGGGATTTTGTGGTTCCTTCGTTATTATAGGAGTTTATTTTTCCCTACATAAGAGCGAGTCTGCAAAGTAAATATATTAAAAAGAATAGTGTGTCTATAATTATTAAATCAGTATGAGTATGTACATGTGTGTATTGATAAACGTATAAACGCACACACACACACACACACACACACACACACACACACACACACACATATATATATATATATATATATATATATATATATATATATATATATATATATATATATATATATATATATATAACAAGCATTAATATTCAGATAAACTTTTCTCTGTACCTGAATAAGTATGTACCAATTTATATGTGATTTTGTGGCCATCAAATAACCCTTAGTGAGCACATACATGCGTTTAAATCTATGCTTCTTGCTTATATTTCTATGGTATGTTATTATGAAACATACATATATATGTATATATATAAATATATATGCATGTATATGCATATATGTGGGGGGACTATATATATATACGTATTCATATATATATATATATTATATATATATATATATATATATATATATATATATATATATATACTCACATACACTTTCACACATACACAAACAGAGACATATACACATGCACACTCACTCACACATAAGTATGCGAGTGTATGTAAGAAACAGAGGAATGTGAGCATGTTCTTATATGTTGCTTATCTGTGTGTATGTCCTTGTATTCAACCCCATACTTGTATTTCTCACGATATTCTTTAAATGGGTATCTTAAATCTAATCAATAATTTATACAGCACAAAATTAAAAGAAGTGTGGAAATTATTTGTAATCATAAAGAATTATAAAGAATTT
Organism: Hapalochlaena maculosa; assembly: GCA_015501135.1. Lineage (NCBI taxonomy): Eukaryota > Metazoa > Mollusca > Cephalopoda > Octopoda > Octopodidae > Hapalochlaena > Hapalochlaena maculosa. The sequence goes on from JACXVO010029086.1 coordinate 748,696, forward strand.
TAAGTATCCCCTTATCCAGGAGTCCATTGCGTGTGCAAATTCCATTGCGAATTAAGATGCGACCTTTTTTTTAGTGGTGTTTATATATGTAATTATTTGAATATGTATTGAACTATTCATTGAGAAGCTATTCATTCAAGTTGTTCTCGTGCTCACAGCAGTCTCTAAAGATTTTAAATTAAAGCTATTCCGCATGCGTGTAATTGTGACATATAGTCTCATAGATGTAATCGAAGCCAAGTGACTGGCAGCCTATTAATTATGCCATATGTAATTAGAAAGAATGTCTAGACAGCATAAATCATAAAGAAAATAATATTAGAATTTAGAAATATATTTTACATTTAATTTGTTAAACCATTACACTTTTTGTGAAATTGCATCTCTTTCAATGTTTGTAATTGTCAATAGGGAGAATAAGCCATATTTCCATTTAATATTTTTTAATATTTCTTTTTACACTTCAGTAATATAAACTTTTTTGCAACTATAGTTCTTTATTAAATTGGTTTATTATTTTAGATAAGAATAACGAATATAGTATGGAAATAGGAAATGAATGAACAGTACAAGAATGCGTACGATGAAAATAAATACACAGATGAAAGATATGCTATAAATGCTTTCGTTTCGGGATATACGTTTTATTGAGGAGAAAAATAATATTAGAAGAGTTAAAACTGAAGCCCTGTCGGAAACCCAGTGCATGGTAGACCTTGTGTATTTTGTATGTGTTGGCTTCTGCTCGTCTGGGTGTATATTTGTGTCAGCATATATGTCTACAAAGATACATTTTGCATTTCAACCTTCCTATTTGATCACATATATATATATATATTTCTTTACTACTCACAAGGGGCTATGCACATAGGGGACAAACAAGGACAGACAAGATAGGAAAGGGAGAGACGTCTTGTGGCGGAAGAGTACAGCAAGGTTCGCCACCACCCCTTGCCGAAGCAGCGTGAAGCTAAGGTGTTTTTCGATCAATAAACACACACACTAGACATATTGAAATTTTCTATACTTTAGAATGCGGTGTTCTACACTAACTACGGCCCAAGTGAGGAAGATTTAATAAATAAATAAGTATATAACATAATTGTAAATTAATTCTTTCCTAATTTCTTTCGTATTAAATTTTTTGCATTACAAAGGTTAAATATTAGCTTGAAATGCTTTTCAAATTTCAATTATTTACTTCCAAATCGTTTGTTTACATTTTGTCTCTTTCACCTAAGTATCTGTGTGTCTATGTCTCTTGAGATTTCGTGCATGATTGTATTGAATGGTTTCTGCTTCTTATTAGTTACTAGTTTTTCGATGAGTTTAAATGAAAAATACACGTTAATGATTGTTAACCTTGTATGAGTGAATAAACATTGATTTAATTACTAAAAGTAATGATTGTGGAATCGATGTGTATTATTACAGTACTGGACTCAGCAACAACCAAAGTTCATACCGTGGTAAATGGGTTTGCCTATGATGTACTACACGCATATATTTCCTTAACCGTGTATCACAATGCATCAGATTTTGAGGTGTCTGATGAATGAAAAGGCTATCATTGCGTTTCTCTCTATTTCAACTGCCTCACCTCATGAATTAGCTAGCATTTCATCATCCACAATGTTATAAGATTTATTTGTCTTTGCTATGCAGATTTTAATTACTAAGTAGAATTAATGATCCGCAAAATATCCCTCTTTCATTATATTAACAATTGGAGTAATGCGTTCGGTCATAGGGAACCAGTTGAAATCGACACTAACAGGATTCAATAAGATTTTAAGAAGCCATGACCTGATGCAGCAAAATCTCTCATCTGTATACCCAATGCTTAATCAATTTTAATGAATCTTGTAATTATATCGTTGATATCATATTAATAAATGCTTTGTGTAGGCATGTTGGTTTTGAACCACGAAATTGCAAGTTAACTTAAATTCTAAATAAATAAGATGGTATTCTTGTAAGAAAATCTGACCTTATGACCAACAGATTGTTTTTCATAATCCAGTATAAGAATATTTATTTCCCAGTAAATAGAATCACTATGTAAACCAAAATCCGTAGAATATTAATATCTTCAATCATACATATGAAGCAGTGTTCGTCATCCGTGAAGTAAAGAGGCAAGAGTACATCGATAGCATTTATTTACTTCAATATTGAGGATAAGTAAAGGAAGTTCAGCTATGAAGGTGAACTCTAGCGTTACCAGAAGACGCAGTATGGCAGGAGTTGACCCTAGAAAGACTTTAAAAATGTTAGTCATTAAAATATCCGATTCGTATTATCTTGTTTGTTCAAATTATTGATATAAATATGAAGAGGTAGATTAATGTTGGCATTCATTTCTAAACGGATTTCTATCGTACGAAGTGTCCCTAAAGTCACCGAACAGCTAAGAATATAATGTTTCTGTATGACTAGGTTAGGTTGACAAAAGGTTATTTCTCTGTCAACCATTTGGTGACATTTGAAACACTGCGCTAAAGAAATTCTTGTTTAAACTAATACGGACATGATTCCATACTGTGAGGCACTTATACTGTTTAATTCACTGGTTCTTTATCAAGATGCCAGTAAATATTTCCAACATATATTAGGCGTCATACAATTTCTTTCACACAATGCCCTTAACACAGCGCTACATAATTTCCTAAATTTTCTAGTAGTATAATAAGAATAATATTAATTTCTATTCCTTTATATTGCTGTTGATGGAAGTTGAGTGAAATCCTTGTTTTAACAAAGTATTTTATCCTTTTATCTTTTGCAGACAACACGGTAAAAAAAAACGGTTGTGAGTATCATTTGCTTAAGAATACCTATTCATGTTCCACCGTTATATTTGTTTGAAAGTAATTATATTTGCGATTTTATGTATCCGTTAAAATGATTTTATTGTTTCAGGATCTTTGTAACTAGCAACGAAAATACGCATTAAGTATATTTTCAGAAAATTAATCTCGCGAATCTATTATTCTCCAGACATGCAGCTGAGGAGCAAAAAAGTAAGAGGAGATATTTTTCAGTTACACGGCACTGTCCATTCTACGGTGTTAGACAAATGTTATATTATTAACTTGATAGAAAAAATTCAAAGATCTCGCAAAGGAAGAACTGACAAACAAAATAACTTAGATCACTCGGGCAATCGATTTTCCGGAACTGTTTTCACCTGAATATCTGTTGTTTATCGTTCGATATAAATATTTGAGTTAAATGTTTACTGAGATATTGTTACTGAATATTACAGTCGATGGAATAGACTCTCTCATTTTACAAACATCACTGGTAAGTGCAAAAATTTGGAATCTTCATTATATTTAGGGTAGCAGGTGAGTGCTGAGATAAATGATACAGAAGAAGCGATATCTGAGCATCGAGAATCAACCGGTTGGTCGGTTACGAAAGACTTTCAAGTCGAGACACATTGATACTCTTGCCGGGATGCATTGTCGGTTCGGAATAATAACAAGAATGGAAATGCCATCATTCGTGTCTCCATGCGGTGGCACGTGGAGAGAAGTAACTGTTCTGCACGGTCACATCCAGTAACCTGCTGTTAGGTGAATGTCGGGTTTAGTTATCAACTGAATCCATTGTAAAATTCATATCACTGCCTTTGTTTTCCCAGGTTGTATTTTTTGCCTGGTGACCTTCACAAGACGGTCGAGTGTGACGAGTATTTTGCTTCTTAGGCAAGCCCTTATCAACCTTTGATGTTCAAATGGAAAAGAAAGTTGACAAGCGCTGCCTCCTTTTAGTTTTATTAAACATTTAGGGAATGTGGAAAGGTGGCAAGAGTTCTGTACGTGAACGATACACCAAGTGGAGAAGGCACTGGCCCAAGCAGTCAAGCTTCCAATGTCTGTGCACAAGGAACGCTAAGAATTCCGTCTCACTTTGGGGGAAATTTCCATTGTTCAAATCAATTTACTTATCATTTTCAACGTTTGCCAACTTCCTTTTACGTAACCCCACATTGTATTTCTCGTCCGGAAGGATGTTTTAGTGAACCATTAGTGATTATTGCAAGAATCATCATCATCATCATCATCATCATCATCATCATCATCATCATCATCATCATCATCATAACCATCATCATCATCATCATCATCATCATCATCATCATCATCATCATCATCATTATTATTAGTAGTAGTAGTAGTATTAGTATTATTATTATTATTAGTATTAGTATTAGTATTATTATTATTGCACCTAGCACAATAAGATTTATGTTGGTTGTACGACAGAACGTCTCAACAAAAGGATTAATGGGCATAGAGTCGATGTAAAATATCAAAATGTTAACTCGACTGAACTTGCCGAACATTTTGTTGCTAACGGCTGCGATTTTGAGATGGATTTGAAGGTGCATATTCTCAAAAAATATTCTGAAGTTACGTCCCTTCCCCTTCTCAAAATGCACGAGGAGGAATATGTTTGCAGTTTGTTGGCTTCGCGTTCTGGGGGTATGAACAAGATGACCGGGGAATATCATCAAATATACACAAAACTGTTTGATAGATATTCTCCTTTCTTTTTCGTTCTCTCTTTTTTTCTTTGTTGATTTCAGCTTTCTTTTCGTTTCGTCTGTTCGGTTTTACCTGTTACCTTTACACCAGCAGCATGAGCGACGCTATAACGCGTATAATGATCCACAAAACTATTCTAAACCTCCGTATTTTTGTTATCATTTGACTTTAAACTTGAAGAAGACAGGCATAACTGTCG
>JACXVO010029195.1:29599-43136 GCA_015501135.1 Hapalochlaena maculosa
AAAAAAAAAAAAAAACAAGCAAAAAATTAAAGAAGTGAAAAACAATAAATACAAAGATCTGAAAATAGAGACAAGCAGAATGTGTGGGACTGCAAACAAACTCCATCCCTAAATCCACACAAGAAGAGATTATATTTTAACAAAGACTAGGGATTACGGATTAGCTCCTTACTTTGTATATTTCTGTTCTGTGTTCAGCAATCGTAGATAATTTTTCAATGAAATCTCGCAGTCGTTCTTGAGTTGCATGTGATACAATGTTAGCAACATCGGAAGGTACTTCTTCAACACCATATTTCTTGGCTGTGTTTAAATATACATCAGAAGACACAGTTAATTGCTTACAATAACAATAAACAAAAATATTAATTAACAGTCATAATAATGCTTGTTGGTTCCAATAGAGCAATGTTTTACATGCAGCAACCATATTCCAAATAAAAGACTAATTGACCCTCTATCAAACATGCCAAAGGCAAAGTCCTCCCCACAAATTTCAAATCTAAAGTCAATTCCAGTTGATGCTCTTTTGTCACATCAAGTCATATTGCAATTTTGAACCCTCACTCCTGGTAGAACCACAGCAGCAGCACCACCACCACCACCACCAATAATAACAATACAAGGTGTTATTTAGTAATATTGTTGTTGTTGTTGTTATTGCTACTAAATGGTCTAACTCATTCCATTCACAGAGTTTCAGTAATTTACAGTTTGGCTCTTTTATTAGTCAAAATATCACAGGGGCCAACATTAGATCCAGTGTGCACCCACACGCACACAATTGTTCCATTTGGTAAAAATAAAAAGAACCTGTACATACAGATTGCACATACAGGCAAAAAGGCACAATTATGCAATTATAAACAAGAGCAAGCACTTAAACACAATCATCTACTCATGGACACAACACACACAAGGTTATGCTCAGAGTTAAACTCTGACTGTCAAGTAAATACTTACCAATTGAGCTAATTCTACTTAAGAGTGGGCTGTGATAAAGAAAACATTCATCTTTACAAGACCGAATCTGGGTGCCAATGAAGTCAGCATTGGTAGCCATAATATTGCGAGTTTCCTCCGACAGGTTGACTCCACCCATCGTTGCTACATCATTGATGTCATCGTCGTCTCTGAAATAATTGATTAACATACACAGAGTTAATTACCTTCATGTGACAACTACAGGCTCAACAGTTAGGTTGCTTCTCATCTGGGGTAACGGGAAAGATATCTCATGGTGAATGAAACGGAGTGTGATCTACAAAAAAAACTAAAATGTAGGAGATGAGGTAAACTTACTTCAGAGACTCATATTTCCGTTTTTCCTTGTGCGGGGCCAACGTCTCTTTCTTGATCTGCATGTGGGATTGGAGATTAGTGGTAGATGTAGGCAATGTGTTGAGAAGGTTGGTCCTTCCAACAGTGGTCATTGTACCAAGGTTAGATTTGGTGACAGTGATGCCAGGATGACCAACAGTTGTCGTTGTCATCTTAGCTTGACCACCACGTACCTGGACATGGCCAATTTGACCACCTGGGCATACCTGTTTGATGATAGTCTGTAACAAACAAAACCAAAATCATTAATGCTAAGACTGATTCTAAGAAATATCAATAACTAACACAGACACAAAATATAAGGAGAATGATGTGTAACTAATTAAATGGACTCCAGTATTACTGATACTGTGTTCTAATGACCCAAGAAGAAGAACAGTAGAATTAACCCTTTTGATATCTACCTGCTTGAAACCACCCTGGTTCTGTGATACAAACTTCCTGTTTTAAAAGGATTCAAATTAAAACCTTCCAACAGAGTTTTGTGCAAATTTATTTTCCAGAAACCAGATAAATAGTGACAAAGTTACTTGACAAAATCTTTCATTATTTTGAAAATTAGATGAAATAAAGGCAGTGAATTTCATTATGGTAAAGAAAGGGTTAACGTTGATGAGATGTGAAGTCAGAAAATAAAGGGACATAAGATAGCACATGAGATTTTGTTTGGTGAGCTACCAATTTTGTTTAACCCAGGGAAATATTTGTTTTCTATCTTTAAACGATTACAAAATTGACAAAAAATGTACGAAGCATAGAAAGCAAATTCTCATTTTGGAGCTTTGAAAGACAAGCTTTAGAAAACATTTAATTCTGAGATAAACTGTGTGCAAAGGTTTCAAATTTCAGTTGGTACTATTTTGTTTTATAAGCACCAGGGGAAAGAATGAACAGCACTCAATACCATTATTGCCTTATCCTTTAAATGAAGTTACAAGAAGATGGTTACCTGAGTGGGTTGATGAATGTGGCCACCTGACATAACCCCATGGACTTGAGGCTGGGTAGTCATGCGATTAGCTGTGGTCACATGAGTCATTCTGTTGTGGGTGTGGCTGTGTACATTCTGTTTAGTGTGTGTCATAACAGTCGTATTAGGCACCGAACACATCGTCTGTCCCCGTATCACTTCAGGAGGAGGGGGACGCACTCCATCAATGGACATTTTATTCATGTAGAGAGAGTGCCTCAACAAAGGTAAACTTTTCTGAAAATATACAAAATATATACATATAATAAGGGTTGGAGAGAAATGGAGGTATATAGGCATGAAGATGGACAGAAGGATGTGGGAAAATGTACAAAGAGATGGACGGCTGGACAGACCAATAACTGGATATATGTAGACAAGACACACACACAAAAAAAAAAAAACGAATTGGAAAAGAGATTTAACTTCTTTTCCATATTAACTTGTTCCTGCTACTACCATACACATTCACTTCCTGACTGATAATATACATATATACATCTATGATGGACATTAAGCACCAACAATGATGACACCGTTGGTCACAAATGACCATGGGTACACCTAGGACATTCCTCTCCGGAGTACATGTCTGAGCTGGTTGATTTTTTAATAAAAAAACCAGCAGTCGCTCATGCATACCAGCCTCCCCTCTCCGCACCACAAATGTTACCCAAGAGAAAGGCAAATGCCTATACAGCTTGGCATCAGTGATGTCGCAACTCATTTCTGCAGCTGAGTGAACTGGAGCAATAAATGTTTTGAGCAAAAAGTGTTTTGCTCAAGAACACAATGTGCAGCCTGGACTGGGAATTGAACTCACAACCTCACGATTGCAAGCTTGACGCTCTAACAACTGAGCCACATGCCTTCACAGGCGCACCAAACAGGACTGTTAAGAAGGTGCAATTTCCAATGTACTTAATAAACAGAGAGTTTGAGCCAGGGATTAGATTGCCGGCAAATGGTAAGATAAGAAAGGGTTTCTAAAATTCAGTTGCATCATACAATTCTCTGCTTCTAATAATCCTTCAAATATAATACACACACAACTGGAGAAGTGTTGAGAACAGAGAAACTTATATTGTTTCCATTAAAATGCATTTGTCGTATTTTAAGTTTGCATACATATATGTGTGTGCGCACGAGAGAGAATGTGTGTGTGTGTGCGCGCGAGAGAGAATGTGTGTGTGTGCGTGCGCGAGAGAATGTGTGTGTGTGCGCGCGCGAGAGAGAGAATGTGTGTGCGCGCGCGCGAGAGAGAATGTGTGTGTGTGCGCGAGAGAGAGAATGTGTGGGTGTGCGCGAGAGAGAGAATGTGTGTGTGCGCGCGCGAGAGAGAGAATGTGTGTGTGTGTGTGCACGCGAGAGAGAATGTGTGTGTATGTGTGTGTATACACACATGTTCATTTTAACATGTGTTTTTGTATGCTATCACCAAACTTTACTGGTTTTCCAAGTTAAGAACTTGTTATTCCCTAACAGAAAATGTGAAAATACATCACCAGAGAGTGAGGAGGAGCACAGAGAGAGAGAGAGAGAGAGAGAGAGAGAGAGAGAGAGAGAGAGAGAGTGTATGTGTGTGACAGGTTTACAGTTTGTTGGTTCAATAAAAAGAAAATTTAATTGGAAATAAAGAATAATTAAGATATTTAATTAAAGATTATATGTCTCTACAAAGTGGTTAATTAGTGCCTATCAAAGAATGTTTCTATAGGAGTCAGCACTAGTGAATGGATAAAGTACTTACTTTCAAGAAAGGTACCAAGCAAGGTTGAGGTGAAGACTGCAGTTCAATTTGAAGTTTCTCTGTGAAACTTTCAGGGTCAACTTTACCATCCTAGAATGGAAGATAAATGAAAAAGCCCAGAGTTAAAATCTATAAAATATACAATTAATATAAAATTATATATAATTAACATAAAATACACATAATTAATGTAAAACTATTTAGAGAAGAATGGACTTGGTATGAGAATAGTCTGAACAGCGAAGCTTTTTCGATGGGTTGCTCAAGAATTATTATACAGAATTACAGCTGAGAAGTTGGCGTTGACCATTACATGAAGTGGTTCTGTTGCTGATGGACATATCACATGAAATGTGCTGCCATAGCACATACCCAGTTGTAATTTTTAACTGCACATGGAACAAAGTAACGTTTCTAACTACAATTAAACTTCTACTACAATGAAACATAAGAGGAACTTGAAAAACAATAGAATACTATTTTTACTGTTGTGTCTGGGGAGAGTAATTTTCTTTTAGTGCCTTAAGGTTTTAATGCTGGTAAGGTTTCCACTTATTTCTTTTCTAAAATTTTCGTTGCATCTTGCAACTTTTTCAATTGCAAACAATAATAATGACAAAAATATCACACATCAATATTATTTCACTTTTGAATTAACACGAGCAGATATAACTGGACTAAACACAGTCTTCAGAGTTAGACAAATTCATTAGCAACAATAATTGAATACACACTGTAGATTGCTAATCTGTTAGTGTTCAGATTATTCCGTCAGGTGTCTTGAATTAATCATGGATTATTTCATAGCTTTTGGATTTGGATAATGTGATTATTTTCTGAAATACATTGTAGAATAGGTGCAAGAGGCCAGATCTGGTCATTTTGAATGCTAAAGGGTTTGATCCAATTGGATAGACAGGAAAAGAAGCAGGTATTTTTTTTACAAAGCAAACATAATTTAACCCTTTAGCATTTGGCCGGACATAGCTGGTTTAACTGTTTAGCATTCAGATTATTTTGTCAAATGAACTGTTTATTTATTCACATTGTTTTGAATTAATTTCACATTATCTAGTAACTTTGAGACATCAAAGATGTAGTTTTCCCTTTTAAAAAATGACCTTACAAGATAGGTGTGAGAGGCCAGATCTGATCAGTTTGAACATAAAACAGGTAAAATAATTTAGCCAGTCATGAGCAGTTTAAACACTAAAGGGTTAAAACTTTCTTAAATTTAAATTTAATAGTAAAAAAACAAAACAAATCCAGAGACAATAAATTTATTTCTTTGAATATACACCCAGGGTACTTTAGTTTAAGTGCCTTAGGTGGATATAATATTGACCTTAGAATGGAAAGTAGCAGAGGTCTGTTCTTGAAAATTACCATCTTGGGGTGAGAAGGAAGTTTAATTTGACATTATGAATGTTTCATAACAGAAAGTGATTCCATCCTGTTGTGAAACCATTTTCTCAAAGGAATTGTGTCAATATTTACATTTACAGAACCAAAAGAACCTCATTCCTAACATCAATCTCCAGAAAGTTGATGCAAAATAAATAACTGGAAATTGGTTGTTTCCCATATCATATCTCACTCCTCATTTTGAAACAGGAAACTGGTGTAGAAGGGTAACTGAGTTGAAAGCAGCAATATATGTCCCATTGTGTATAGCAAATCTTATAATGAATCAATGTGGGTTTGGGCCCATAACCTTTCAACTAATAAACTCTTGCTATCTTTCTTGTTTCTACAGCCGTCTGTGAGCAATAGTGGGAGACATTTACAAAGCTTCACATTTGCTTAATATCATTGGTGCATATAGTGTCATTAAAACCCAAGTCAATTCAGATCCAGAACCAGCAGACACCATCATCACTTAACATTCATCAAGCATCCTGCATTGTTAAAGACATCTGCAGCTACATTATTTAATATGATCTTCCCTTTTTTTGCTGGCAGTTGGGTTTGAGAAGGAAATTTAGCTGCTAGAGACAGGTTTTACAGATGGGTTCTGCCTCTCCAGTTAATGAGCCAATCATGAAATCAGGTAGGCTGCACTTTATAGCATGCTGTATTAAGACAAGCAATGCAGACTTTATAAGATCATTAGTCAGTGTGGTCATTAGTCAGCATGATCATTAGATGGCATGATTGTTGCTGCTGTAAAAAAGACTAAAGATAAATAACGAGGAAACTACATTCACTTACAATCAGTCCTTGGATGAGCTCACGCACATTAAGGATCGTTTCAGGACGCTGATTAGAAGCCAGTTTCAGCAGGGTTGCCATGAAATTCTTACATTTGCGAACATTATCAATCATATTGCTGTTCTGATCTGAAAGTGAAACATTTTACATGAATCAAATACAAAGGCCACGAAATGTTATATAAACAGAGGCATAAAGTAAATAGACACCCCCACCCCACTAGTTATACCTTTTTATCTGGGGCTTCAGACTGTTAATGTATTATTTTTAATTTCAAGGTAGTCCTTGGGTGACGTAAGCGACACCTGTATCGGTGGCACATAAAATTACCAAACGTGGTCGAGACAGTTGTTATTACCATGCAAATGAAACCTGTGTGGTCGGTGGCACCACGCAAGTGGTATCTGTGTTGCTTGCACATAAAATCACTAAAATCCCCGTGTCATACAAATGGCACATGTATAAGAGGCATGTAAAAACACTTCCACTCTTGGAGTGGTTGGCCAGCTGGGTCAAGAACATCTAACCGATTCCTGCATAGCCAGCAGATGCTCAATGATGATGGTGATTTCAGATTGCTGTATATTATTGTTCATGGCAAGTAGCCATGTTGTGAACACCAGAAGCAAAAGAGTTGTCTGATTTTCAAAGAAGGTGTATTGTGGGTGAATCCAAGAGTGGACTTTGCCGGATTCTTCCAGATACAGTCGACAGAGTGATTGTCTAATCCACCAACAAAAGAAGGTTACTCTGGGACTCTCTAACAGGCATGTCTTGGCTGCCAAGTAGATTGGTGAAAATAATCCCTGTTGCAAAGCAGATGAGGTTGCAGAGCAATTCCAAATTGAGTTGGAGTACAACCGTAGGGTACCTCCATCGATTTGGCTATTATTGCAGGGTAGCTTAGATAGAACCTTGCCTTCAACCACCAAATAGCCAAAGAAGAAATGACAAAGAAATTTTAGATAAAATAGATGGAGTCAATTTACTTTAGTAGTAGTAGTAGTAGTAGTAGTAGTAGTAGTAGTAGTAGTAGTGTGAAGGGGTGTAATTAAGTGGTTAGAGTACTTGGCTCATGATTGTAAGATCCCGAGTTCAATTCTTGGCAGGACATCTGTGTCCTTGAGCAAGATGTTTTATTTCATGTCACTCCAATCCACTCGGCTGGCAAAAACGAGTTATACAAGTAACCCAAAGGACCGGCCTTATCACACACTGTGTTATGCTGAATCTCTCTGAGAAACATGTTAAGGGTACATGTGTCTGTGGAGTACTTGGCCACATGCACATTGTTCCATCAACTAGATTGTGAGGAACACTCATCTTTGTAACTAATGGAGTGCCGGTTACCTCTTTTTATGAACATCTAGTTTTCTACCTTAGCTGGATCGGATGCCATTCATTAAAGCAAGTGTTTCTAAGTTTCTAAGGTTGGATGCTCTTCCTGTTTCCAAGGAAAATTGCAAACATCACCACTTGGAAGTTACACACACACACACACACACACACAACTTACATTTCCACCCTTTCTAAACACATGCACCAATGTACATACACATACATACCCATGCTTCTATACCTACAATAAAGAAAAACCTTTGGAGCTGCTATAAATGTGTTCCCACCCCCAATTATTCTTGCATTGAGAATCTACAGGAGTAGAAGTTTTGAAAGATAAAAGAGGCTGCTTCAATGAAGAGAGGGGTATGGTGAGGTGGATGCAGACCAGACTGACCAATACTAACAGTAAGTATGTACAGTGTTGACCATAGGGTTGAGGTCGGAAGAGACTTTGTAGGAAACTGCTAATAGAGGTTGCATTTTTCAAGTGGACCATTTGAACAAGTGTAATTGGTAACAATCCATTCTCCTGAGGGTGAGAGCTTAATTCTGTTACCCCAGGGATTTCAGTGTTATTGTAGATATTTAATTTATTTTTTCTTTCTTTTATTTGAGAAGGAGGGACATCACCATTTAATGGCCATTATCCCTGCTGGCATTAGGTTGAATGGTTTGACTGGAGCTGGCTTAGGCAGAAGACTGAACAATGCTTCTGTGTCTGTTTTGGCATGGATTTAATGGCTGGATGCCCTTCCTAATGCCAACCACTGGGTACTTTTTAGGTGACACCAGCACCAAGGACCACTTAAACACGAATAAGGAAATAGATGGGCAAAGGGTTTAGAGTAGTCAGTATTTCAATGGAGCTAAGTGGAGGAGTTTCACCCTAGTAGTTTCAGAGAGATGCAGCTATGAGGAAGAAATACTAAGAAGTAATTCTCTGCCATTTACTGTTAGTGACTAATTGTAATTGCAATAAGAAAAGCCTTGAGGCAAGCCATCATAGATGGTTGTCATTTTTATGCCTAGAGATCCACATCAAATATTTCCCTCAGGTGCTGAGGATTGAAGACATTCTCTTACTTGGTAATACATTGGCGGCTTGATTATGTCCGACAGGTATTGTGCTTGGCATTGTGGTTGTTGAGCCTGTACTGTTTTGAGTGACAGGTGACACCTGTACAGGACTGTGGTTAACTGGGACAGTTTGTCGCAGAACTGTGTGATGACTGGACGTAGTCGCTTGTGCTTGCGGCTGCTGGATAGTAAGAATGGTTGGAGTAGAAGTTGGCTGTCGAGGTTGACCTTGATTGCACATGGGCTGAAATAAAAAGAAAATAACTAAGGATGACAAATCAAAGAGATGGTTTGTTAGATAATTAAACAAACATACACACACACATAAGATAAATTTAATGGAGATGCACTCAAATCTGTAATGTCTATGTTGAGGAAAGTAAAAAAAAGTGAAAATAGATTATTACTTTTGAAGATCATTATTTTTAAATCTCTCAACAAGAGATATTCAATAACAATATTCTAGAGTAAAGTTTACTTACCAATAAGTCTTGGTTTAGGATGAATGTTGCTGTAATTTTGGTCATAGGAGACATGGTTTTGAGTTGAGTGGGAATGCTAAATACTCTTGTTTGAAAAAGATAAGGACACAGATCATGTCGTATAGCCAACTAGAGATGATGTATCCTGGGGCCAAAATTATAGCAACATTCGTCCTTAACCAGGACCGCCATATTTTATTGGCAAGTAAACTTTACTCTAAATTATTTTCTTAGCAACAACACAGATAAGAAAATTGCTTTCACTTATTTCATGGTCGGTTGGTTACTTTTAAGAGAGTAAGAACTCTGCTCACTCTTCTCCTTACAAATAACATTTCATAGTAATCACTATTTAAGTCAATCACAAACAAGTCCTCAATTGAAATGGGAAAACTAATTCATATTGTTCATTAGTCAGCATATATATATTAAATGAGTAGATAATTAGATAAATAAGTCAGTTATAAATTAGTGCATGTATTACTAATCTCATCAAAGGGTTTATAATTATCTAATTGACGACAGTTTCCTCCCTTGCCTCATGCAAATGACACATCACCAATTTAGCTGTTGGAGGTCCACAATCGATAACATCTGATTAAACCAATAGTTACCATTTATAAAGATATTTTTTTAGTTGCTGCTTAACTCCTCAATAACCATTCAAAGTTGTTTAACCCCAGGTAGATCTTTATCCAGCAACTTTTATTGGTGTGACGATACCATTATTTTATTATTATGTTCATAGATAGAGGAACAATGGAAGGATGGGCGTTGGGGGATCAATGTATATGCATATCTAATCTTTCAGAATCTATTTTTTCTGTGATGGATATTCTTAAGCACATTGAATCATCAATCATCAATCATCTTGGTTCTTCATAATTTTTCTTGTGTGGCTCAGCATCTTGAGATCAATTTTCATTACTTCAACTTATGTTTTTCCAGGGTCTCACTCTTCCATAAGTTCCATCCATGATAAGTGATCAGTATGCTACAGCTATTTCAACAGGTTTTGTTGAAATGGCTGTAGCATGCTGATATTGAGTACAATGTTGGCTGAAAGCTGCTCCCTTCATTTTACTCTCATTAACAAAGAACACACACACACAAGGACTTACCTTGACATTTTGAAGTTTCCCCGGTAAAACAGTAGTATTGGTAGATGTCTGTGGTTGTAGAACGCTTGACTGACTCGCATGAACCAAAACTAGTTGGCCTTGTTCATTTTTCACCAATACAGTGCCAGGCTGAAGCTGAATGCTTGTTGGTAAAGTAATGGCATTCTAGAAGGTAGAAATATAATAAAACATTAGTGATTGTTTGGGTTATTGGTCTCCGGACTTGCTATGAGACACAGTAAATTGTATGATAAAATAATAATGTATAATATGGTGGTATAAATATGAACAACAATGCTATCAAAATATTAAGGCTCGTTTCTATTCCATCTAAGTTAATTAAAGAAACTAAAATAAGCTGAATTGCTTTAAATGCACAACATTTGAACCAATAACCAGCAGCAGCTTTGTTCGTAGAGGTACCTTTAGGGAGAAACTTTAAAGGGGCAGAAACAATGATTAAAGATGGCCTTAACCCATGGACCTGATGTAATCTTAATAAAGGCAATCCAAGGAGAGTATATTAAACTAAATATATCAGCCATGGTCACAGGATAATTCTTTGAGACAGAATTAAAATAACTATTAGCAAAACTACATACCACTTTTAGTGGTCTAATTATGGCAGTATAATTATGGTGGTATAATCAGCATAGTTTAATTATGGTGGTATGAATATGGTAAATATAAGAATATAAATCCTATAATTGCATAATTCTTCTTATTGAACAAGATAGAACATAAATGCCAAAACAGTTATTGTATGAATTAATCATGTAATTATTTGTGTAAAAATGAAATTATAACCAGAATTAGTTTTGTTAGAATTTCCATGAACCCTCTTAGCTGCTGTTTCATTCAACTGATGAAACTGTTCAAGGAGTAGCTGCCAAGAAAGAAGGAGTAATTATCCTATGCTCTCAACAGCAATGCATATGTTTATATGTGCAAGCATGCACAAGTGCACATTTTGATCAAATCTGAGAAGGTGTTTGGTAGGATTGTATGTACTGGATTTATAAATTGCGTGTAGGAATTACATTTATTGTGACATCATTAATTAATTATCAAACCCCTGTTGGTGGTGCATAAAATCACCAAACACGGTCGAGGTAGTCTTTGGTGTCACACAAGTGGCATCTGCATCGGTGGCACATAAAATCACCAAACCTTTGTGCCACACAAATGGTACATGTGTTGGTGGCTACCCGACTTGCTAGTGTCCAGCCAAAACGTCTAACCTATGCATGCAAGGACAACAGATGCTAAAAGATGAAGGATGGATGGATTTGTTTTACAGCAAATCAACCGATTTAGGTTATCTATTGCTGAGAAAAAATTTTTATATGTTAAAATTAATATATATATATTTTGCAAGAGCAATTTAGGTAATAAATATAGGTTAAAAATTTATATTTATAAATATAGTTGTGTATATGTTAAAAATATAGATTATATATATGTTAAATTTATATATAGTTGTTAAAGTCGTTTATATACATGTAATGAAATCATATTTGATTAAATAGTCTAATCTTCCGTAGAAAGGATAAAATTTTGTCAACACATTCTTTTTCAAATAAAGTTCTCAGTTTTTGGATAGAGATTAAAAACTCAACAATTATGCAAAGGACAAAGAAGAAATGAAACTGAAAACGAATGAACCGTGTGTCTCAAGGAAGAATATATCAAAGAGAACATCAAGAAAGTGCTGATGTTGGATTAATGACCAAAATATGCATCTATTGTAGAACTCTTCACTTTTCAGGGAAAACTTCAAATTTTTGTTGCAGGAGACAAAGTTAGAATGGAAAATAAACAACCCTTGCCCCAAGGGCTTCAGAATTTATATATTCATGATGACCTCCATTCAACAGGATTTAGGTTACCCAAAGGGTAACGGGTAGTCTAGTTATCTCTTAAAATTGAATGAGGTTAAGAAAGCATATTATCAGTAATTCTTATTTCATTGTAACATTTGTCAGGAATGAAATTAAGAGAAGTCACTTTACATGTAAACAGTTGTATACCAAACTTGACATCTTGCACGAGTCCTACTGTTGGATTAATTTGAAGCCAGCAATCATTTAGTATTATATAATATTAGATAAACACATTTTATACAGTGATGTTTAAACAACATTTAGATTTTAATCTCAGATCTTATCTGCACTCACTTGTAAAAGTTATAGTTTTACAAACCCAGTCTAAATTTATGAGCATTTTAAAATCTAATTGAAATAAATGAGTGTATTTTGATTACAAAGTATAGTAAATGAAATGGTCAAGTTTTTAAGGGAAATAGGATTTCATAAGGATCTGAATATATCATTCTTTAAAATGACTTTGATAAGTTGGCATGGTCATGGATGGAAGGTGAAAACAGTTTTTTAAGAAAAGGCATGCCAAAACTTGAGGTGCATCATCTTATAAGCCTTCAAATATGATATTAAACAGCTATTTATGACATCAAAATGACAATTCAAATATTCTTAAGTCTGATAATGAAAATGTCATTTAGAAAAATACTTCATAAAAATACATTGAACACATTATCCATCTTCATAAAGATATAACAATGAATTTAGGGAATTTTATACAAAAATAGTAAATATATACATTCAAAATAAAGGATATTATTTTTATGAAAAACATTCCGTTCCTTGTAACAGGAATTATTAAAGAAAACGAGGTTATAAAATGCAAGTAAAAAAAAAACCCCAATTATTTTGAAAATTTCAGTTATTAATTAGTATGGATGTTCCACCAGAGGCTCTATTTGGGTTATTTGTAGTGTAGTTATATTCCGTAAAGTTACGAAGGTTTATATTCTCAGTTGATTTTAAAAAAGTTTCTTGTAGACATATTATAGTAGGACACAGATTACTTATCAGAAGTAGTAGTTCATTCATATTAGCTTTTATACCCCTGCAATTCCATTGTATAATCTTATTGGCCATATTTTAATGCTATGTTTTAGGTTTTTGCTTATCTTTGTTGGAATCTTGATTAACTTTTCTGTCTTCTATAACAGGTCTATCTTCCACCTCCATATCTTCTGAGTCTTCAGATGAATATCGATTATTATTATTTTTTATTTTTATTTTTTCAGATGGAATTCTTTGTTTAGTAGCAGATCTCCGCACAGTCTGCTCCTGAACATTAATTTTCTTAGGGGATGGAGTCTTAAACTTGTTCTGTATTTTAGTTTTTTGATGGTTAACTTCCCTCTGTGGACGTGACC
>JACXVO010029303.1:722263-732990 GCA_015501135.1 Hapalochlaena maculosa
AATCTTTACGAGAAGTTCGCTTGCGGACACATCCATGCTGATCACCCGGAGAACTCAACGTATGGATCAGACACCAACTTAGAAAGCTGCTCTGCTAGGAATTATACAATCTACTATTTAGGCATAACTATATGCATATATGACCATGATCTAACCTCTCTATTTCCACATCTGCGTCTAATATGAGAGTAACGGATATCTAAAATTATATTAATTCGTGTATTTAGATACACAGAGAGGCTTTTTAGGAATATGTGGTTATCATAAATGTAAATAATATACGCACCTATCACTAACGTTTTAATCTCAATTTGTAAAACCTCTTATATACTGTTGACCTAAATATGCGTTACATATTACTATTGACATAAATGGAAAGTATCTAAGCGAGTAGTTCCAGACTTACAGTCCCTGAACCACAGGCATTGACATGTAAGCAACATATATATTTTCTTTTATGATTTTTTCCGAATTATACTGAGGAACTATCATTATTTACAGACAGATTTGTAAAATAGTTTGATCTTAAAATGCAGAAATTTGGTAGTATACATAAATCTCAGGCAGCTCCTGTCGGAGATGTACTTTATTCTAAGACGTCAAAATACCTGCTTGCTTTCCAGAGAAGATGTGTCTCCGGAGCTTATGGAGATTTTAGTAATACAGTTGGAGAAAATAGTTGCACATTTTTCAATAAATTTTCTATGCTTCTTCATCGTGCATTTCCTAGCAGAAGTGACATAAGTACTAAATCAACATGGCGAAAGTCATACTGTACCATGCAGAAAAGGAGTAAAAAGGTTCCTATGCTTATAGCTTAAATCTGATATACACAAACAACCAACTACAAACCTCTTTTGTGGGGCCACAAAGGCCGAACACAGAGGGGACACTACAAAGGGTTACGGGGTCAGCATCACGCATGCCCCAATTACAAATTCGCATCCAGTATCCTCTGGGTCCGCCACAGGGCCTACCAGGGTGCTGGGTGCGCACAAAGCTTTCTCACCGTGGTGCAATGTAGATACTCTCTCTCTCTCTCTCCCTCTTGTGCTGGGTTGTCAGCATGGTGTCTGATTCTATCTTAGCTTCAGTGCCAGCACTCCAGGTGCAATGAGTGTCAGCACAGGCAGCATCATTGCTGCACACCAAGCACCCATTCACGGTGCAATGTATAGGCTTATCTTTCTGCATTGGACGGACCCCCACCAGAGTGCAATGGCGTGATCCTTTCAACTGGATTAAAAAATACTGTACAATCTACATTTGGAAAGGATCTTAAAAACTGGGTAATACCAAATTCACTAAGAACTGCAGTCTCCGTTGAAATATTAAACAATTGGAAAATATACCAAAATGAATCACTCTCCTTGTCTTCAGATAAAAGAAATCGTTTAAACAGTGATCAAGAAAATGCTAACATCTGACTCAAGATGGAATGATATTCAATGATATTTTGGTGGAGAAGCTAATACATTCTTGATTAATCTAATTAGCATGTCCATTCACTTAAACAGATTGTTATTGCAGTGGTCTCGTCTAGAATTGCTGTAGCTCAGCTCATATGATGCACATATTGCAAGTCTATTAGTTCTGCTATTAAGCTCCGATTCTGCGTTGTACACAACGTTAATTCCCTGTGTGATAGTGATAAAGAACAGATGTAGGCAGAGGTTGTAGGATGATGCAATAAGGAGAGAACACAATGTTACAGAGGCTTGCATTTGAAGCTACTGCATTTGACAAAATCCCGGAAGTAACACTAACATCATGAGTGCTGCCACAGTCTTGTTCTCTTGTGATGGTTGGTAAACTCAAGTAGTCATTCCGAATATCATATCATCTGATGAGCTGAGAGAATGCCTTAAAGATTTAAATCTTCGGAGAAAAGATGAAAAGGGTAACTTTTCTACACTCTAAGAAAAACCTCTACAGGTTGATACAATAGCTGCAGCCCAAAGGCTGCAATTTTGCACCTCGTGGGTTCAAACCTGAACCTCCAAGGGTAGAGTAGGTTCAGTTTTGAACACTTAAAGTGTGAAATTGCACCCTCTGAGGTGCTGCTATTGTATCAATCTCTAGAGGATCAATTTTGAACATTTATTTCTTAAATTTTTATTTAATAGAGATGATTCGGCAGACCTGTCTTCAATCATTTTGCTTCAACTGAAAGAAACTGTTCACTACCAATTGTCTCTGAAGTTGGAGACGTCAAAATAAAACAAAACTTGTGGAATAATCGTCAACACATCAAGAAATACTATTAAAATTTTATATTACCCTTTCACGGAATAATGGAAGACATGAATAAATTTATGAATGGACCATCCTACCTTTCAAAAATGATATTACAGGCTTTACACATTTTTCATTATTGTCATGGAAAGAATTACCGCACGATGATGTTACAGGATAAAATCAAATACATATTCTTATACACTTCTAGCTGGTGAGCTTTTATACTCTTATCAGCCGATTAAAACTGCTAAGTGTTACTTTTTTGCTGATTGTTATACAATTTCTGATGATTTGATGACAATTCGATTGTGAAGTAATTCCTTACATAACAAGTATGTTTACGAAAGAAAAATATAAGAATGCATTGGACAAACGTTAAATCTTTTCTTTATTCGTGCTTTTACTATGCGCATGGTGTTCATAATATCGGTAATTACAAGATAGAATAATAATCATATTTCTGTATCGAATGAAAGTTTCGTACTCTAATCAAACATATATTCTCTTTAATTTGGATTCTGTCATGCTATATATACCATAATTTACAAACGTGTATATACATAAATATCTCTCTCTCTCTCTCTCTCTATATATATATATATATATATATATATATATATTAAGGCAAATCAATAACAATCAACGAATTCAAATACAAAAGCGAAACATCCACAATATCAAAACAATTATGAAATTAAGAATAAAAGTATGACGTTTATGTATGCATAACGAAATGACCCACGGCGATTCCCACTTGCGCCATATTGGAAATGCACCATGTGGTCACCTCGTTAATACACGATAAAGGATAAAAAATTACATTTTTATCTAATAACGTGCCATGCTATAAATCAGATATATGGAGATAATCAAAGAGCGTAAGATCTACTAGAAAGAATATAATCATTTATTTAACAGATTTGATTTAGAGATTTAGAGTAGGAGATGAGATAAAGCTCTTAGATAGTTCGCTGTTTGAGAAATGTGAATTTGTGTACACGTGAGAAAATTCTTAAGATAGTTCATTTAGAATTCTTGTATGTTTGTTCTTATTGTGGTACAAGAAGTTTGTAGAGAGGTAGAGTATTGATTTAGCGAGAGAGATAGAGATAGATATAGAGAAATATAGAAAGCTGCGATGTACAGACAGGAATATTGAGAAATATATGGTTTCGTCAAAGTTCGGAGACAGATCAAAGAAAATACCGTTTCGGTTCATTATAGTTGCTGCTTGGGAAAAGTCGTCGAAGTGGCCTTGTCGGCAATTAACGGATGCGTGCGTGCGAGGGAACAAACGTGTGGCTATTTGTTTTAGCTGGACGATGCTGTTTTATACCATGGAATAAGATTCCTAATTGCGAATCGTCGATAGTTTAATTTGTAGTGCGCATAGTTGGCTCTTAGTGGTGAATTGTTGGTGGTGGCAAAGTTGCCGTTTAGGCGACTATGATGATCTTTGTAGTAGCAGAATCTTTTTGTCTTGCTGCTTGTCTCTGTGGTCAGTGTTGAAGGAAATCTCTCTAGCCGTTGCTGCTGGTGTTACAGGAATGTCGCAAGCTGTTCTCTAGAGTTGGTGGTGTCGGCGGCAAAGTTCACCTTGCTGGTGGCGATGGTGAGGACGAAGCTGACCGCACTGATGATGGCGACGATTATGGCGGTCAATCATGACAGCCAGAAGCTGTTGCTTACCTCGCGAAAGCCGAGGGCAGAAAGAGGATTATTCTTGACTTGAGTTGATTCTTATAGTAGGAGATTGGCTCAAATCGTTGTTAGCTTGTCGCTTGCTGATTGGCCGGAATTTGACCAGTGGCTATCTAGCCAATGAAATTGCTGTGTTCAGGAATTTTCTATTTTCTATCGGTAAAGAAATATTTGACTAGAAAATGCGTGTGTGCAAATGTGTATGTGTGTTGTGTGTGTGTGTTTGTGTGTGTGCGTGTACAGGTCTGTTACATATGTATATATGTGTGTGTTAGAATCTCTAGCGATTGAAACCATTATACTACCAATCAAAACCAGACGGCTACCTAATTAGTTCCCGCTGGCCTTACTTTATGCCCATGATTATGGCGCTTGTGTTAGAGCTTAGTAGTCACAAAAAGTACAATTTTCCTTATTAAGTTATTATATAGCTGTACAAAACACGCATGTTTTGTGAGGTTATAGTGCTATGTTTTCTTTCTGTAGATGCAGCTTATAGAGGACTGGGTTTTGCTAAGGTTTCTTAGCCGACTTTATGTGCTTACTCTTCATTATTGCCCACAACCATCACATTACAAGACATATCTACATCCACATGACCTATCTAAAAGAAAGTTAATGTTTAAGGTTCCAAAATATAATTCTGGGAAATAATTTGATGATTTTTAATAAATGGGAAGTCGAAACTTAATCAATGTCAATTCAGAAGGCAGAGAGAAAGACTAAACTATATGTATTGTAAAATATTCACTCAATCACCTTCTAGTTTCCGCCATTCTATTACATGATGTATAATTGTTACTAATTGTTCTATGAATCAGATAGTAGAGTAGTATAAATGGAACTTTAAAAAAAAACTAAATGTTGACGATTATATTGACCTTCTCTGGATTCGCATGACTTTCTCTATGTTTGCACTAAACTCGAGCAATATTTATTAATTTTTCAAATTTTGTTTGAGATACTGGCGGGCCGCACAAAAGTGTTCGAGGGCCGCAGTTTGCCCACCTCTGTTGGCTACAAGGCTGTTAGATATTAGACCCTAATATCTAATAGCCTTGTAATCAATAGATCAAAGTGTCACCATTTGAAAATATTGTGCTTTGATAATGTCTCCAAGTTATTATGAGATGTACTGCAAGACAACGGAAATTCTCGTCATTTATACAGTACTCCTTCAATTTCTTTCTAACTGCTATTTGGTAACTCTTCCCATCAAGCAATCAAAATTATATAAATGACTCCTAGAAACCACGAGGTGTTGTTAATAGAATACGAACAGCTGAAAATTTACGTAAGTGAAAACACTATCATTTTGATTGTTCACTATGATAGTAGTGTTTAAACTTTCTCACTTATCAAACAGGATATTTAAGGTGCAGAGTTATTGTATAGCGATATATTCTCAATATGTAGCTGTATGAGCTAATCTTGTCGGAGCGAAATGAATCTGTCATCGCTTCAAAATGATCAAAATATCAATGATTTTTCAAAGGCTTTAATTTGTAATAGTTGTAGTACCTAACTCTAACTTTCGACAGACCATTGTTATTTAACGATAATAAACAGTAAGTGTTAGGTGCCATATATATTTCATTAAAGGCATTAATATGTCAATTATATATATATGCTGTTTAAGTAATGGAGTCTCACGATCGTAAGAGATGAGATCGACTTAATATGATATACTCTCCTTAAAAATAAGCGGACTTTGTACCAATTTTAAATTTCAATTACATGGTTTCTTATAATTACATGTTTTCTTATAATTCTGTTAAAGATACGTTGTGCTGTAAAAGAAAAACATATATCTTCTGCCAAAATTTGAAAAATTTTAAATGCTAAATTTTAAGGATGCGTCGCAAAAAATTCAGCTGAAGCCAGTTAGAAATTTATCTTATTTACTTTTGATTCCAATTAATTATTTTTAACTAAAAGTCTTTTTTTCTGTCATTTTTTCATCACGTTATATTGCCCGAAGCTGTTACAAAGCATTCAATTCCTATTGATTATGTTTATGTCAGCGGAACGTGGTGCATATAGAGGTGGGCAAACTGCGATCCGCGGGTCACATGCGGTCCGCCGGTCACATGCGGTGCGCAGGTCACATGCGGTCCGCCAGTGATTCAAACAAAATCTCAAAATTTAAACATTATTCTAGGTTAGTGCAAAACTAAATTTAGTTATGCAAAACTAGAGAAAATCAAAATTTATATGAAAAAAAAAACAACATATTTAAGCTTTTTAGAATTATTTTAGGGAAAATATTATAATATTTTCCCTAAAATAATTTTAAAAATTAGGGTTATAACTTTTGGTTCAATTATTTTTTAATGCAGTCCTCCGAAAAAAAAAGTTCTCTAATCCAGCCCTTGATGGAAAAAGTTTTCCCATCTCTGCACTAGAACATTCTGTTGTCTTCGCCAAGGTCCAAAAGAGGAAAAATATCTGAATTCATAATTGAGATAAAGAATTACATGATGCACTCATTACTCGCAGTGATAATGAATTTAAATTTATCTAATACGCTATAACCAATAGTTCACGGGCCGAATTAGCTCGGCTTCTGTGAATTACTACCTGCACAACTGGTTCCCCCCATCCATATCCTCCCTATGACCGTTCTTCTTCTCTCGTCAACTCTACTCTTCAATGACTCGGAATTCCTACATTAAATGTTCCTCTGGTGGTTTTTTTCTTCAAAGTTTGAACCATCTGAAAGTTCACTTCGGCCACGATTATTTTCTTTCATCTTGTAGACGTCATCTAACAACTGTTTAAAACCGATCGTTAACCGCATCAGTTTCACTAGTCTGTAGAGCAGGTAAATTTCATGTGTAAATGATAAAAAAAAGAATACGTCTATTAACTGGTAAATAGGCTGATCCACAAAGGCTATCTTCATCACAGACAATAACCAGGAACTTTAACAGAATGTGAACTGACGACCAATAATACTGTATAGTGTTCTGATCAGCGTTCCGCCCAACTACTCTAGCACTGTAGGAGTTAGTTAAAGATAATGATTTTGTATCATGTATTTACTCCTCTGACTATGCAGGCTCTCACCTAATTATTTTATATTATGTTATGTCCCTGTTATTCAATTGATGCTTAGCACCTCTGATATAATAACCTTCACCAGTAAATAAGATTATCATTATTTTTTTAATTCTTTAACAAAGCATAAATAGGAATAACTGCCACTAATTTATTCTTCACAATAACTATAATCATGCTATAATTTATTTTCCCATGAAAATAACATAACAATTAAATTTATATTATTTAAAATTCCGTTTTACGTTCATTTATTTATATATTTTGCACTGTGTTTGTTCGTTTTCAGATTCTAACGATTAATTGATTTTTTTTTTCTTCTTTCTGCCTAAATGAGAAGCCTCACATTTCTTGTGGGGGAAAAGGCAATAAGAAACTATGATAAACTTGCTTTCCCCAAGTGGAATGACAACCTACACCATATAAAGTGAAATAAAATTCTTTGAACGGGGAATCGAAGATCAGAGATTCGTCTTTTGGTGAGGTTGTGGGGCAATCTATTTACTTAATATCATCCTACAATTAAGAAAAATACTTTTAAGTAACTATTTATTTCTTAATTCAAAAATGTATTTCTTCTCATTTTTATAGCAATTTTCTTTTTAAAAAGAAAACTCATCATTTCTCGATTTAAGATAGATATGGTGGATAGTTATGCCTTTCTCAAAGATACCAAAAATTTAAGTGGAGCTAAACATATTCAAACTGAATTCAAAACCAGGTCACGACTGTTGGACGAAATTCTTTGTTGTATTTTATTATGACTCATTCACTTATGAGATAAAATATCACGGAGATAATTCTTTTAGGTCGATAAAATTAAGTACCAGTCACGTGCGGGAGATGATTTCATCGACTAATTCCTTTTCTCTAATTTTCTTGTCTATGTTAGAAATTATTAATATCGTACTTGCAAATGCTTAATCGCCGCTCACACAGCTGCGTTTTGAAGTCGACATGTAGACCAAGTATGAATAACAGTAGGTTCTTTTTTATATTTCACATCCGAAATGTTACTTTTACTCTATTGACATTATCTAGCTTCCGCACGAGAAATTCAGTTACGATTCACTGTTGTTTGTATATGTATTTTTTTTTCTTTTCTTAAATACATCTTTCACTCTTATTTTATTCGTTTCTACCCTCGGTCTAAAGTGTAATGATCTCAAGTTTATGCCTCTGCACATGTTTGTTTATCTCTAGTTCTATGTACATCTGTATAATGTCAGAATTTCTCTTTTTTTAAGCTATCTTTAGCGAACATCACTTCACCACCTTCCCTATCATCAGACCAAAAGAAAAAAATGTTATACTATTGAAAAGTTTACGAGCAACCCCTCACACGCCACGTTTAAATATGAATGGTCATATAACAAAATCCTCTTTCTTCTTGAAAATTAACCATTTATTCTTCCTGACTATCATCCCACTTCGACATGCTGACCAATATTAGTGAGAGTAGTTCATGTAAATCGTTTTAACAGGAAGTGAAGACATTCTTCATTGTGTATGAATTTTAGTTGGCGTTGAAATGGTGGGGTACATAAGTTCTTTGACTTACAGTTCTCGCTTTGCGATTTTATATCCACCGCAAGCCTATATACATCTTCTGAATAGAGCAAGACACTTAAAATTCACCGCATTGATTCATTATGTTTAAGACTGATCTCAAATCTTCTGTAATTATTGTATTCTATTATTGTTGTATTCTATTCTGTAGTGTATATTGTATTCACCTGGTTTAGTTCATTTTGAAGTTAAATGCTCTTGAAGACATTAGGTCATTTCTATGAATGTACTGCAAAACATATCTCCAGACTGTATTGGTAGAAATCTGTATTGCATATAAAATCTGTTGTGTATATAAAGACAGCATTTTCATTTCCTGATATACGTGTGAGTGAGTGTGTATGCGTATGTGTCTGCATTGCTGACTAAAATCTATACAGTGTAGTTTATTAGTGTTTTATAAGATCACTTGTGTGTATAAGTGTGTGATCTTGTCTGTATGCGAGTATGTTGTAAAAATATTGTCAGACTGTAATCTGTCCAACCTAACCAGCCTAACTTAATATCGAATAATTTTAGAAATAAAACTACCACGTTAAATAAATTTAGATTTATGACCGATATTCGTCCGTTCTTTTTTTATTCCTCTATCTGGAGAGAGAAGCAACAACATCCATATACTGTTTCTTCCTTCCTCCATATAAGGAGATTAGAGTACTGAAGGTCGATGTGATTTTTATATTTAAATTGGTGGTAGTGAAATAGAAGTTATGCAATGAATCCGTGTCCTGAGCAGATTTTACTTCGATGTGTGAAAGATAAGACATGTTGAGAATGACGGAAAAGAGAAAATGTGTACAAAGAATAGATTTTTTCTTCATTGTAAGAAGTAAGGACAACGTCTTTCACTTGACGTTTTCGTACAGGGACTCCAAGAATGGTAAAGTAAATTTATGGAGAAGCCATGATTCAAGGATTGCAGATATTTGAAGTAGCATATCAAGATACCCAGTTAGCTTTATACAGAGAAGCCAAGCCAAATACTTGTACTGGAGTGAATTTTGCTGAAGGCATTTAAGGTTCGTGTTAAACGTTTAGCGGTATTTCGTCCACCGCTACGTTCCGAGTTCAAATTCCGCCGAGGTCGACTTAGCCTTTCATCCTTCCGGGGTCGATGACTTAAGTACCAGTGGCGTACTGGGGTCGATCTAATCGACTAGTCCACCAAATTGCCTGTGCTTGTTTGTCCCCTCTATGTTAGCCCCTTGTGGGCGATAAAGAAATAAGAATCAGGAAAGAATACATTGTTTAGTATCCATTCAAGGAACAGACAACAAGAACAATGATACGCTACTGGATGTTATCAAGTTGTTTCTTTTTCTGTTGTATATAATTGTGATCGCGAATGTATCATCTCATTCGTACTGATAGTATCCTAACCCTGGTGTATGGCATATTTGTTCAGTGTAAAGACGTTATCATTTGTATAAATTTGAAATATCGTATTCTGAAGAAGTAACCGCGCTCTTATGGGATGTAGTCTTGGTAATGTTATGTGAGAGATTATTAAAATTTGATGGACAAAGCATAACAATAGTAATGAAACAGAAAAAAAGAAGCTTCTTAAAAGAAAAGTGAAGTTGATAACCACGATTATTTTTGTTTTCGTATTTTATAGCAGAACTCTTGATTTTCTATTTATTTTTAGTTTCTTCTGTTTAATGTTTAGATTTGGAATCTTTATATTTCCATAATTTGCTTATAATACAGGGCTATTGATTTTCCTTCAGAATTTCAATATGAATGGAACAAAATTCCACAATGGCAATACTGTAATACCTTCTAATAATTATTTATGCACCATCATACTTACTGGAAATATGCAATATTTCTTTCTTTCATTCCAAAAGGTATTACTGGTGCAAATGAGGAGATAAAGTCTTTCTTTTTGTAAGCCAAGACTAAATTTGCATAAAATTTGCACCAAATTTTGTATTTGGTTGACGATTACTCTTTACATTGAAGACGACATAAAGCCTAAAATATTTGTTATGCCGAAGTATACCCCATCCATTTTGACGAAAATTTAAAATATGACTTAGGTTTCATTATATAATTGAAACATATACTTTTTGTATACTAAATTTATTACCTTGCCTGATACACAAGAAGTAAAGAAAATTATTAAGCTACATCTTATATATATATATATATATATT
>JACXVO010029390.1:517662-528372 GCA_015501135.1 Hapalochlaena maculosa
TTATTATTATTATTATTATTATTATTATTATTATTATTATTTCCTTTCATAAAAACGCAAGTTCTCTCTCTATCACTCTCACTACTTCTCTATCTGCCTGTTTCTTCTCTCCATTCCACTCGATATATGTATACCGTCAAATAGCATTTACATTTCTCAATAACCAGAACTATACATATTTAATTCTCATTCTTTATAGAAATCACCTTGTCGGATATTGAAATGATTACTTCAAAGACAGCGAAATGATATTTTTATTATTTGAATAAATGTATAAAAATATAACATTTTGTAATTTATTATAACCTTGGTGATATTATAGGAAATATTCCATATTCATTATTGCAGAACATTAAAATATTTTTAGAAATATTCAATAGATTTAATAGGACTTTTCCTTTTTTTTCTTCCCTTTTAATTCTTTCTTACCTCCTTTCTTTCCTTCTCACTTTTCTTCTGCCACGCTCTCTTTCTCTTTCTCTCATTCTTTCATTCATTTTTTTCTTTTTGTTTAGCAAAATTTAAATGGTTTCCTACAATTGTGGTAAAAATAATTAGTAATTAAGAACAGAACCAGAGTAAATATTTTTGCCCGCTTTAGTCATTTAGGATATCCTATGCTGTGTTGATTTAGTGTTGTTTTAATTACATGAATTATTTCAGATTTCTTTCATTTCTAACATAATGGTTAGGTTTTTTTTTCAGAAGAGCATCACACATCAATAACCTAAATCGTTTCTATTTCAGGATCTACTTTGATCCCAAAGCCAATAAAATTTAATAAGCGCCTCTAATCACTACGATTTATTTTCTTTAAAAAACCAAAATCAAGTGGACTTCCAAAATATTGATTATCTAATCATAATTAGAAGCATTGATTTCAAAGAACAATGCATATATAAACAATAGATTCAGAACCGATTTACAATCAGTGTAGATTGTAAATCACATGTCTGCATAAAATGTAGAATTACGATTTCCAGGGAAAATCAAAACAAAATAAAATATGAAGCTCATGCAACTAATTACTGTATGCATGTACTTAAAAAATATAAAGTCACAAGAAATATTTCTTATTGAAAATTCAATTAGAAGTTGTGGAATTTGTTTAATCTCTCTAAAATATCGAAAATAATTATCTGGAAATCTCAACTAGAGATATTCAACAATGGTGAACTATAGTAAAGATTACTTGCAAACATATCATGGCAGTCCTGATTTAGACGAATGTTGCTGTATTTAGGCTCATGAGATAACGTTTCCAGTAGGCTGTACGAAACGATCTGTGTCGTAATATTTACGAATAAAAGCATTTAGAATTGCGTCTTTGTTCAAAAATATTAAGAAACAGATTGCGTTTCAGCCAACTGGAGACGAGGTCTGCTAGACCTAAATTTCAGCAACATTTATCCTAAACCAGGACTGTCATGTCATGGTGGCAAATAATATTTACTCCTATCTACAATATTTAGATATTTAACTTGAGGATAGCTTCTATAAAGTTCGATTATTTTTATTTGAGTATCATTATCGAGTGTACACTCGATTATTTCAGGATTATTTCAGTTTCAGTAAAGTGATTAGGTAAGAAAGTGTTTCAGAGGGTTATTTCTCTGTTCAAGAATTTCTGGGGAATTATATGTTTAGACGTTTAGTGATGATAAAATAGAAAATGTTTTTCTTGGTGTGGGCTTCACTGAACGTGGTGCACAACCTACAAGTTCGAAATGAACATTGCGATTTGGGTAGAGAAATGTCGGTAAATCCGTGGCCTCGAGGAAAAAAAGCACATTAAAGGATGCAGCCTTTGATTGTCAGTATAATTCTAAAGATAACATTATCTAGCATCTATAGACCTTAATACGTTTTTTCGTGATCGAATTTAAATATGTTTTGAGCGGAAGATTTAAAGCTTCTATGAGTTATAATGCAAAAAGTTGGATGTGAGGATGTTACTTGCCCACGACGTTGGTAAAAAAAAAAGACTTAACTGTGAAATAAATAAGTTTCTCGTTTAACAGTATAATACATAGGTTTCACTTAAGAGGCGGAATCATCATATGCATTGCCTGCATAACTCTAAACTAAAAGTATTGTCCAAAACACTAGAATTTTCATCTTCCACGCAGTGAATTGCATGGGTGAATCAATTTTCAACTTATTGTTCTTTTATATTAATCTACCTTGAGAAAAAGGCATACATTTAACGTACAACAAATTTTCTGCTTTGAACTGAATGGAAGTTTAATAATTCATGCCAACTCCAACAATCAAAACAATACAGAATAATGATGTCTCACATTGGAACGAAGCCATATGTTTGTAGAAAACAGGTAAGCTTGATTGAATTGAAATTACAATTTGTTAACATGTCGCAGAAATAATATAGACACTGGAATTGTACCAGTTCTAGTACTTCAACTTCAGGTAATGTGCGATGCAATTAATTTAAAATTAATTTTCATAAGGACTTATTGCATTGCGTAAGATGTCACTAACTTGTTTTTGAGTTGTACTATTAAATTCCGAAACGAAGGGCATGTGAAGTGTTTCATTTCTCGACTACACAAATATAAATAGGAAAACTGACAGATAGTTGCAACTTCATAACAAGTTCAATCAAAATAGAGCACCAGCGATTCAGCAGCTACACTATAACATGATTATTAAGTGAATTTATATAATAGCTTGTTATAAAATTTGCCACTGGGATATTTCTATAGGAAATATTTTAGAGACTTCATTAGGTATCAAAACTCAAAAGATTTTTGCATACGAACATCATATGAACATTTTTATCCATGAAAATATTTTGAATATTTTTAGACTAATTAATATTTGATTCTTCCTGAATAATAAGCTTTACTCTCAATGGAGTTATGATAGTGAATTACGTGATAATATATTATATCAAATGCATTTTCCTAAATATAATTTCCATTTTATAGTCGAAGCTAATTGGAAGGAGAAACAAAAATGTATATTATCGGTATTAGTGTTCTTTCGGGATTTGAAATCAGAAAGTAGAAGTTTATTGCTTCTTTTTATGACTAGTCTGGAGGGGCACTTGCATTCATGACCTTCAGTAACTCTGCGGTTTTGATGAAATTGATGAAGTTGTGTTCAATTTCGAAATCTGTAAATATACGTGGCGAGTGAACTCCGGAGGTGTGACATTCTTCAGGGACATTTTGATAGTACGGGAAACAAGGGAAGTGAGAAGAGTGCGTTTGTTGGAGTTGAGTGGTATGTAATTAGCTCTGATTAGTTTGCACTTGCGTTTTGTTTAATAGCAGTGAGAGTTGGTTGATATCTCAGTGCGTGCTTGCTCATTTGATTACGATGACATTCAAAATGCGGAGGTTTCAATTAGCGACATAGCTATGTAAATTTGAGCATGGGTAAAGATTAGGATGTTAAGCGATTGGGCATGTGACGGAGAGAAGAGGAAATACAATAGCATATACACTGGGGAGTTAAATTTGAAAAAGGGGTACACATGAAGAAAATCTTTAGACAAATATATTGCTTACGAAGTTGTTATGTTTAGAAAAAGCAGAGTAAACATTACTACGTAGAAATCGTTTCATATGTATCCCAAAACTAAAGGTTTAAAGGGTTAAAGAATATTGTGAGAGAACATCGGCGCTAAAAAGCACAAAATTTAAGTTTTGTTTCCGATAGTCACATTGGTAATGTTTTTTTTCTTGCATTCAAAATGGCGGTCAAGCTATTTGTTACCCCATGCATTATCGACCGTACTCTTAGGTTTTACTACCTTAAGTAGGGCTTATACGGAAATGCTTCAGTGGATAGCTCCTTCTTAAGTCTAAAAGGCAAAGTAGAAAAGTAGACGTGCCGCAAGTTAATATTAGACAGAGAATATTTAGTAGGGGTGGGTGTTATACTCTTTTATAGGTAGGCATTATTAGGCACTTATTGAAATATGAGATGGTTATGGTCGGGAATTAGAGTAAGCGTGTTTTAAAGACAAAGAGAATATGATAAGTGACAATCTACAAATCTATGTGGAATAATTTGGGGATACTAGTATTAGTGGAGAAAGTATAATTGTAGAATTTGCCCCTATTCGTCCCATAAATGACGGAGTAGAAAGAAAGATTGCACTGAGAATAGTTGTGAATACTGAAATTATCAAATCAGTGAACTCATGAATAGGATCAATTCGGGCGGAGTTTGATGAGAAGGATACTGCGGAATATATGAATTAGGACATCTATCGAATTAACTTTTATAGACCTCTGGTTGTTGGTGTTCCCAGGAGTTGTCAGTCAATGAGAAATCAGAAGCATAATCGACACTGATAAGTGA
This sequence comes from Hapalochlaena maculosa, assembly GCA_015501135.1. Classification (NCBI taxonomy): domain Eukaryota; kingdom Metazoa; phylum Mollusca; class Cephalopoda; order Octopoda; family Octopodidae; genus Hapalochlaena; species Hapalochlaena maculosa. Next base: position 521,995 of record JACXVO010029390.1, read on the forward strand.
ATGTATAGATGTAAATAAAAGTGTAAATAATTTAGGCAACCTGTGGAGTGGATTTGAACGTAAAATTCGGCGAGCCAGCACTTAATCTGTTCATGTATTTCACCATTAATCCTGTGATATGTGGATATCCAAAAAACAAAAAACATGCCTATAAAATATGCCAGTTCATTTAAATGCAGCAATAGCATAGAACACACATTTACAGTCTTTACAGAATGCGATGCATGAATAAATTTCAACTAACTGAATTTCGTGTAAAAATAATATTACTGCTAAGTGCTAGCTACTCGGGACAAAATATTTAAAATTAAATTAAGCTATACATAACATCTTGTTGCAAAACAGAACAAGATGGAAAAACTTCTTCAATATTGATTTTTCTTAAGATAAAAATAAAGGCAGAATTATATAACAGAATGCATTGTTCTATATTTTGTTATACAAATGGAATCGATTGCTTTTCGCGGTTTAGAAAATATTTCTATACATTTTCTATCTCTTTTGTGTTAAGTTGTCCTAGACAATATCTGCATGCTTCCGAATCACTTATTTCATCCAAAATGTTCTTTCAACAATCTTACTAATAATTTATATGCCATTCTTTCAAAGTCAATGCAAACACGTCATGTTCTTCATACTTCAGCTAACTTACACACGAAAAGGAAATGCCGAATATTCATTTGTTTCCCTATAAATTTATAGAAAAGAAAATAATATATAGAAAGAAACAGGAAGAAGAATATAGCAAATTATACAGTAGCGCCATAGAAAGGAAACAAAAATAACATTTTAATAACGGAAAATACCATGAATTAATTTCAATAAAATATTATTCAAAATGAAACCTGCGTAACAATCCTTTGAATGTCAGCATTGTGACATGAAATGTAGAATCCAAGTTTCAGAAAGTGCATAATCATATGACTTAATACATCATCATCTGAATCCTTTCTGTTCTAATCCTGATCTTCTCAGCATATAGACCTTATTTCTATAACTGTAGTTCATTTTGAAATGTGACACTTATACAAATTATAAAGCCTTTTATAATGTTCCTGTAAAGTTCCATTTTAGCATCTATAGAAACTGTGTTCAATATAACAATATATTAACTAACGTAGCCTAAGATGTCATATTTTGAAAGAATGTAAAGTGTAGCTAAAGAAAAGCTTGCGGTTATTTATAAAAGTATAAAATAGTTTCCTTAATTTTGTGAAGGGATTTTATCATTTACTTGTTTCGAGAGCATTGTTTATGTGTAAGAACGGAAACTAATGAGAAGATATTATATGACGAAGACTCTAAAGTTTTCACTTCATCAGTCTAGATACATTATTTCTGTAGAGGAATCATTTGTTTCCAGTTGAATAACCAATATAATATTCATACAATCGTTCACAAATGTAAGTAGTAGATTAAGACTGGTCATGTCCTTACTTGGTGTTGTGATTTAGAATCTGGTTTTCTCTCTCTTTCCTTATACAGAATACGAGAAACACATTAATTAATAACTAAAGAAATCGCTATCATCTTAAAATTATCACCTCCCTATTATCTTTTGTAAAATCGTTTTAACGTACTCAATTAGTGAAGGATAGAAAAGTGGACTTTGTATCCCTGAATTTTATACTGTTAAAACAATACCAAAACCAAGAGAAACACTAATAGTCATCTAATAGCAATCTAACAATGAGAAGCATCTACCGGCTGGTTTACAAAGTTCTACAGGTGAAGGTGTGGTCATATAGGCTCAGGAGTTGGGGTCTTGTATATGGAACCATGCAGTATGTTGCTTACCGCCAACATGGTTCCGGGTTCCGTCCCACTATGATACCCCTTGGGAAAGTGTTCTCTAATATATTTGTGTATTTGTAATTGTCCTCCTACCATCGCTTGAAAACCGATGTTGATGTGTACAAGTCTCCGTCAAATAGCAGTTTGGCAAAAGAGCCCGATTGAATAAGTACTAGACTTGCAAAAACTAAGTCCCGGGGATGATTAATTCGACTTAAGTAAATGTTCCAGCACCACAAATGTCCAATGACTAACCCAAGTAAAACGATAAATGAGTGCAGGACTAAAATCCGATCAATAACATATCCCCAAATCTAATCAATTATTGTTTTATAACAACAGGAATGCATAATTACCAAAGATGGTTTTTAACAAAAGGCAGACTATATAAAGGCAAAACTAATTCTAATGAATCGCACTACGGTGATCACTTAACTCATCCACTTAAAGCATATTGTTACCACCACTCATTGTAATATTCATGTATTAGGACCAATGTAATTATCCAGTAGCACATTTGGTTGAGAAGACTTCACCATTGCACTCCGGTGAGGTGCGCATAAAGTACAAAGAGAAGCCCATCCATTTCACCGACCGTCAATATGGCGCTTGATGTGCAGCTATGATTATGCAAAGCTGTGTTGGCAGTCATTTCACTTTGAGTGCCGGCACGGGGGATTAGGTAGATACAGACACCATGCTGACAACCCAGTACAAGAGAGAGAGTCATCATTGAACCACGGTGAGAAAGCTTTGTCTGCAGCCAGCACCCTGATAGGCCATTGTGGTTGACCCTGAGGATGTTGGATGCGACTTTTTAATTTGAGAAAGCGTGATGCTGGCTCTGTAAAGCTCTTGTGTTGTCCCCTCGTTGTTCGGCCTTTACAGCCATACAAAAGATATCTATCCAGCAGCAATGTGGTTAATAAACTGAAAATGTCACTGTCAATATGTTTGTATAAAGTATAATAGAGTTTTTACTCTGAAGAAGAATAGCGTAACCCCTCAAGTTAATGCAGACTTATTTTTATTATAACTAAATATATAATAAGCTTGAGAATATTTGCATGTATGTACGTGTGTTTTGCGTGTTTTTGTGTCTATAAGTGAAGGAGTGCGACTGCAAGAGATGAGTGAATCTAATGGTGTATATACCGTTGCATCCTTTTACTTATACCCGTCGTGATTTTGTGCCAAATTCAGTAATCACACGACGATGTTATATCTGAATATTTATATTTATCTTCAGAGTTGACGATAAAGCAGATACGAATCATATATGCTGTTAATGATCCTCTACGTGTGTGTATATGCATCACGTTAACAATTCTTTAACAAGCAGGGTGTAAATACACACACACATACATACATACATACACACACACATGCACACACACACACACACACACACACACATATATATATATATATATGTGTGTGTGTATATATACGGTAAATCATAAAATTTAAAGTAACAGTACACTAGTATAAAGATTAGTGGCCAACATAAAGTGCCAGCCTTGGTTAGAACAACTGTAACTTACGTAGCCCCAAGAATTAACGTCTCCAGTTGGTTATAAGGCACAGTGACTGCGCCCTTATAATTTCTAAGAAAGGAGTTCAGTGTCCCCACTCAGCACAAAGCAATATGCACATACGAATGTTTCCTGACTATTTCTCTCCAGTAGCATAGAGTAGCTGCTCAATTAAAAGATAGCGTCGTGAGTCTCTTGTTCAAATTATAAAATGTTCATAGTGCTATTCAGTCAACACTATAATAGATAGTATATTATTATTCCTAACTCCCTGAACGAAAGTCATTCAGTGAAAGTGCTCTAGAGTAAAGATTATTTACAAACATAAAGTGACAGTTGTGATTAAGACGGTCAATACTGTTATTTATAAAGCTGAAAACGTTAGTACTTGGGCCTATATTACAGCAACAATTGTGACATTTGAATAGGATTCACATGTCTATAAATCAGTTAATGTTTTTTCTTGTTTTTCGCTATGAGTTATGCATTAGGTTACGATTATCATTTACATTCTACATGTTTCATATAGTGAAATGAGGATCTCTCTTCAGGCACAATTTAAAGCATTTAATCGAAAAGATTGACACCAGTACCAACGATTTGGTTGTCGTTGCTCTTTTTAACTGTTACTTATTCTAACACAAAGGGTTGCTTAACTAGTAAGATTAGTGACGTAAACAAAAGAACACATATTCGGGAAGCGGTAGACTGTACATGATCATACACACACACATATAAAGATATAAATACATATATATTAGTAATGATTATATAACTGATAAATCCCAAATGAAAGGGCTCTTAAAATAAAACCTGGGGAACGAGCATTTCAAAGGCAGGTTAGATCCTTTGAATATAAAACTATATAATCTGCTAGTAAAAGGCATTTATATTTTCCCTTCAAGAGAAACATTCAGGCGCAAATTTTAATAAGGGTCAGAGCCAGTTTTATATCAGCCATGTCCAAATCCTGTACAGATTATATAACATTACGTTTTACTCACGTTGTTCTCAGTTGGACACGTAAGCCTCAACAAATCACTCGAATGCTTTTCTTAAAACTAATCACTGTGCAACACTACTTTTAGCTCACTTCCATTCTCTATGTTAACAACAGAAAGTACTTCTTTATATGGTTCTCTTTCGAGCAGCTTGTGTTGCATTGTCACACATGTCAATCTCGCATATACATATTTATAAGGATATTCATTCATGCAAGCAATCTGTCATTAACCCCTATCGTATCACTCAAGTTACCTCTCATATTTTTAATCCTCATTTTTCATTTTACCAAACCCTTCACACTCCATTTATTTATTTGTACACACACACACACACACATACACACACACAAACACAAATACATACACACTCACTTTACACAAACACATATGCTTGCCACACACGTGCTTCTCGTACACTCGATTTATAATGCATCACAAGTGTCTATTAATTCATGGCAATTACAAGAGGATAAGTTCAGCAGATAATGATATAAATGAAATACTTACCATAGATCCGAGTAAATAATGATATCCAAATTTATTCATGCCGACTTCACTGATCTGGAAAAGAAAACGAAAATAGAATTCTTGAGAAATAGAATTAATTTTTTAGTAAGAATTATTTGTTTAAGCATAATTCATGTTTTTATTGATGCTTTTATAGTTGTTCTTGTTAGCTGTAAAGTGTCACGTTTCATATACCAGTATAGTGTCGATATTAAAAATGTATTCCTTTTATAAACATTTTATTGATTCATTTATTTGGTTTTACTACCAAACTTTTAGAGACATTTTAATAATAGGGGCATCAGTGTACGTGTCTTTGAAAACTGACGATGTGTCACGGCATCGATAATCATATACCTCAACCGCAGGAGCAAAATCAGCTGCAGCAGAAACAGCAGGAATAAGAACCCAGGTTTGAAATTCCGTCAGGACCAGGGGAAGTTTGGCAATATATATGCCGAAACGCTGTAATAACAACAAAAAACAATATCAGGACGTATATCTCTCCAATGTAAAGTATGCGAATAGTGTAAATGATATCTGTCATACCTGTTGAGATAAGCAGTGAGCACAAGAAGACTTCACATGGAGGTAATATGATCAAGAGTTTCATTTTGTTATTGATAAGCACGACATGTTAGATTACACCCGTTTTTTTTAATATATATTTGCCTGGTAGTTCTTTGCAGAAGACATTGACCTTGGATTGCCAGAATAAACCCTTCTGTCTCTAATTTTATGTCATTTTATTCTATGCAAACATCGGCACCATGTGCTCTCTTTGCCCTTGAGAAGCTTTTCTTGCCAATTATGAGCAATCGTATCTAAGCAGCAGTTTTGATACGGATATACATACGCTTAGATTTTCCTGTACTTCCTAATTCGGGAAATTATCATATTTGGAATTCACTTAGCTTTCCTTTGCCTATTCTGTTACTATATTGCTTTATTCTTTTCATGCTTTGAAACAGGTTTCAACATTCATTCATTAAAGTTTTTCAAGTATGTGTCTGGGCCTATTGTGACAAAATTTATTGTTTATTCCAAGTTTACCCCCACCTTTCTTAGCAGTTAAAGTAATTGTACATCTATCTTAGGATGTTGCATTCTATTATTGTCAACAAGTTTCATATTTCTATGTCTAGCTTACATATTTCAGTTATTGACCAGTAGATGATATTGAAACTATTAGTCAATACCGATATCGCTGATGTATTGAACGCTTCGATCATGTTTCTTGTACGCAGCTTTGTCTTAGGTGTTGCCCTTACACTGCGATAACATTCATTTCTGAGCACTTACTAAATTTTGATCCATTACTGACATTTGATTCTGCTCCATTCGAGTGCCTCTGTGTACAGGTAAATCTCTGCTGATTCTAACTCCTTTATGACATCCTGCTGATCAAGATTAACATTGGATGTGTTGGGAGGTCTGCAAACATCTGTTATTGTTGATACCACCAGTATTCTCAGGCAAACCCTCAAACTTTGAAGATCCTGGTTTGAAGCCGGGATTGGGGGAGAATCCCTTGAGAA
>JACXVO010029390.1:1402810-1415477 GCA_015501135.1 Hapalochlaena maculosa
ATATATAAATATGTACTCTAGTGTCTGGGGAGAGTCATTATCGTTTAGTACTTTATTATATATCAAAGTTACCGATGAGATTTCCACATATTTATTTTAATTGTTCTAAATTTTTCGTCGCACTCTCTAAGCTCTTCAACAAACGTGACTCTTTTCGTTAAAGAAGCTCTGCATTTTTTTATTTTTCTTGTTATTTTCTTGTATACATGTATGTAGGATAGTGCTCCTGTTTTTATATGGGCTTGCGTAGGCACATATTTATACATTTATCTGCATGGCAGTTCACTCACAATTGTATTCTACTTAAGTACACCGTGTATGGTTGTATAACATCTAAGTTGTATATTTCCTATTTAGTATTGCAGAAGCTTACTTTAGAGGATATACTCTTGCCTTTGTCGTAATGTTGTGTCTTATGGGTTCTTGGATAAGATGCTTATGTCAAATCGACCTAGGTTTCCTGCAAATTGATCTTTTGCATATATGTACAATATTGGTACTGTTTATGTTGTGATACCTTTTCAAATATTCATTCAGTCGCTCCGCAATGCTCCAAGATATTTCTTCTACTCTTGATGCTTTCATGTTTTTAGAAATACATTCTATTTACCTTATGCTATAGACATCTCTTTGTTACAAATGACGCCGAAGCTAATCTTTCATATCATGCATTTATCATTGTTGCATATGGTGTTCTCAAAGGGGGATGTCCTACATAGTTGTTATCAGACGGAGTTCCATGGCTTTACAACAACATTAATGTTCCGTTTGTGCACCTTCTAAGCCTATCTAAATGAAGGAGCTGATTCTCTATGGGCTGAGGCCGTAAGATCTCTGTATCTTATTCCATCCTTTGTTTCTATATCAAGGGACGGTACAATATTTTTCATTGCGTACAATGCTATATAATTTCTATATAGTACCCCTATATGCTCGAACCCTGTCTTCCTTGCCATATGCAGAGAACTACATGCGTTGCATGAAGTTCTGTATATGTTTCTTTGTTTCAGAGGTTTCACATAATATGGGCACAGTAAACAAGGGTATAGTAGAATAATGAGTGGATAAGTCTGTACGTATAAATGTTGTGTGTACGCGCCTGCATATGGGCATGTAAGTATAAGAATATGAATAATCACAGTTCTATATACAGACGGACACAAAACTTACTTATATACAACAAAAGACAAGGACTGAAACACATAACCCTATATATACAAACATAGGGGCATGTTCAGAAATGCACATACATACATATAAACACTACATGATACAAAACACTCATTCACTCAAACATACATACACGGGACAGAAGTACACATGCACACAAACAAATATCCAGAATGCATACATGCAAATTTACACAAATATATACATACATACATGCAAACACATACATTCATATGTACATAGGTAATAGCGTTTACGCACAAAAACACTAGCCTACATACGAGGTGCATTCAGTAAGTTCCCATAATTTTCTGTACAAGCATTTAAGATGGTCGTAATCTCTTGAAAATTCAGTATGTTATCGCTATAATTCTTATGTTATAGCTGACCATTTTTCTTAAATTTCCGGTTCAAATGAACAACTATAGAAGGAGTTGGAATACACCCTACTAGAACCTGATTGTCACAACTGGTGAAATTCAAAATGTAACCTGGATATTTTAGAAGAACGACATGCAATACAATTCTGTTTTAAACTTCGAAAGACTGCCATAGAAACGTATGGAATACTTCTGACTGCTCATGGACAATCTTGCATGAATCTAGCAACGGTTTTTGGGTGGCACAAGGGATTCAATCATGGCAGGAGTTTTTCGGAGATGAAAGGTTTGGAAGGATTAAGGAAGGTGGAACGCCAGGGTTGATTGGCCAAATAAACAGCAAGTCAAAATGGACTACTTTGTTGAAGTTTTAAGGGAGTTCAGGAAGAGATTTTGCCGGGAGAGGCCAGCATTCTTCGCCTCGGGTCATTAGCATTCAATCAGAACAATGCACCACTCCACAACTCCATCTTTGACACAGACTATTTGCCCCAGATGGGCATCAAGATATTTCCCCACCCTCTCTATAGCCCAGAACTTGCTCCTAGTGGCTTTTGATTATTCCCTAAGCTCAGAGTCTGTCGTTGTCGTTATGAGACAATTGAGGAGATGAAAATGGCTGTGTTCAGAGTCATTGAGACGCTCACACAAGAGGATTTCCAGGGAGCCTTCCAGATGTTGTTGGGACGGTACAACAAGTGCATTGCAGCAGAGGAAGATTACTGTATATGGGATTAGAGTTTCATGTGTGTACTATCAAACAAATGCCCATACGAAAAAGATATGTACATGCTGACAAAAACAAGAAAATAAATAAATACATAAAAAATAACGCAGTTTCATGAACGGACAAAATATACTTGCATGCACTCACATATACGAACATACATAAGCATAAAGACACACACACACAAGTAAACATAAACAAACGCACAGAAACACACGCTAGTTCACGCAAATGTGCATAAAAAGGAAAAAATATACGAACCAAGTTTGATTAACGCACAGAGTCACGTCTATTGAAAAGGTTGCAAAATAGGACGCGGATGTTACAAAACACATAAGAGGAAATAGAGAAAATTACACTCTCCAGACACAACGGTGTAACGTTCGACGCAACTCAAATAATGAATTTTGCTAACGAAATCAAAAAATATATAATTCTCTCTCTTTCTCTTTCCCACTTTTTCTCTATCGCAACCTGCGATGTAAGTGTATGTCTATGTGTGTGTCTGTGTCTTTGCATGTGTGTACTTGTGATGTGATGTAGGAAAATTTGAAAGTGATGTACGGAGATTATATATTATAAAACATAAAAAATTATGTGCGATTTGTTGATTGCACAACAAAATAGAAAAAAAAGCAGGAACGAGCTTAATTTCTTGCGGAAATTGAGTTGGATGTTAATAAACTCCCATTCAAACTAACCCTTCGAAAAACATTCTCGCAAACAGGATCTCAAAAAAAATTTATCTGTTGCATACTCTCACACTACGACATAATCATAAGATGTAAATTAATAATCCTAGAATTTTCGAAAGCTAGTTATACTCATTGAATATTTGTTCTGCTGTAACTCTTTTCGAAAGAGCTTAGCAAAACCTCATGTCCTAGCTACTGGATTTATATTGTAGCAACCAATAGCATTTTTTCACACACATATACACACATACAATATCTCCCCAACACATTAGATACATGAACATGAGAGCTAGCGTAGCAGGAAACATTTCTATCTTTATCGCGGTAAAAATCCACGGTGGTGATTGGTCAACATCACTGCTCCACACCTCGGTCAATCAGAAAACACCACAAAAAATGGTGATTTGCGCCCATCAAATATAATAGATAGCTAGAAAGTTTACTCTTCAACGTATTTTGTCTGTTGTCACCCTTCAGAATGGTCTTTTTTCTCTTGCGCCTAACACGTCGACGTCAATAGCAGCATGCTAACCAAATAAAGAGTCCTTCAGACTAACTACAGAGATAACATCAATAGCAACAAAGAAAAGAAAAAAATGCAAGCAAGTGACATCCCAAACATCAACTGCTGCAACAGGGAACTGACAGCAATTTGCTACTAGATCATCGCAAATTCAACTAACGTTGCCTACTACGATACCACATTCATCACGACCAGTATCTCTGTCATAGCTTTGATCTACACCAACCAGCTCCGAATTACTGTCGAACTTACATCCACGCTTAAATAGTTATTCCACCATGACCCTGTATCAACGACACGATCTTAAGAGACACCAACAAAACAATCAACGGCAAATTTCCAACATAAACTCATCTAGACATTCAATGACAAATCGGTTACCCTTACTCAAACAGCTGATGTTCCCTTCGACCTGCACATGTAGATCAAGTAAGATGGACCTACAAGATGAACATGCTATCTACTATGTCTGTCTCTCGAATATCTCTATATCTTTCTTTCTCTCTGTATCCTCCGACAGTCTGTAACTCTATAAATGCATGAATTCATAACTTTCACTCAAATACTCTTAAATAAAACACTGAAAACATTAGCACTGCTATCCTAATAAACTTTCTTCATTCTTAATGTATTTCATAAGTATATTCTTCGTTTAATAAACCGTTTGAAGTTTCCTCATTCCTTATATTTTGGCATTGTTAATATAATATAATATAATAATCACTGATTCTAGTAGAACCCACGTTCTGCTTTGCGATAAAGATCCAATGATAGATAAATCCCCACCAGTCATTAAAGTTTGGTAGCACCAACTGTTTCGTAAATACAAACTCTGTGTGTTTACTTGTGTTTGTTTCTGTATGTGTGTATTTGTGGCTGTGTTAGTGCTCGACCCAAACCTGAAAAGGCGCAAATATAAAGAGATTGTATCTCCTCCACTATACAGACACACTCAAACATACGAAAGGCAAATATGCATACAATTTACCAATATACTCTCATAGGTAATCTTATTGACTCTTACCCTAAAATATACGATATAATTCTCTTTGACTTCAGCAAATAACTCAAGCAGTTTTGGCTGGATTCTTTCCTATCGATTGATATTTTTTTTATATATTTTCAATAATTTTACTTGCTCACCGGCTTGGGTTTATTATTCTATATCCAGTGTCGACAAAGTGATGATGATGGCTTTTGCCATTTTTCTGAGAGGCCATGTGCAGGTCTTTTTACATACTTTATGAAATATCGCGAAAGATGTTGGAGTGATCAAGTCAAATAAATATCTTGAGCGTGGTATCTCCATCGGTGCGGAGTGCGATTAGAAATAATCGGACGAATAGACATAAGGCCGGCCCTGTATATAATATTAGAAGTAGATTACGCAAAAATAGAGATACCCTGTCAGAACACAAGTTTTTCGTTCTGCTTCTTAACACAAGGAACACGCTTCTTATAGAATTATTTTAAATGAAATATCTACGAATATAGTCGTAACTCACAAACTTTTACAATTCTTATATTGTTGTGAATTGAGAGTTTCTCTTTTATACAATGCATTATCTGTGTTTATATTTTAAAAAGACATCTCAACAGCCTTTCTTCCTTTAGCAATACAAAATGATTCTACCTGCCTGATGGTAATGGGAAAAAAATATTCGACGAGCTAACTTGAACGGGCTATCGAGAGGCACTCACCAGTTTAGTCAGTCTCTCAGCACAGTTTTAAATTTTTAGTTGAAAAGGAAATTGTGTAAACACAGGCAATGCATCGCAGTAAATGCATATATTAAACGGTGCAGGAGGCTTGCAGACTTGATCAGGACAGCGAAAGTGTTTCCTGTAATCATATTCATTATTTGTAGACGATGAAATATTTAGGTCGGCGCATGACTTGGTGCTCAGTGTGAGAATCGTTATATGTTTATTATTACGTATTTGTCAACGCTTTGGTTTTCGCACTCCAAATTAAACTCCGATTAAGTAATTTTTGATGTATGATATTCTCACGTTTAGTTTATTAAATACGGTTGGTCATTATCTCGGTCCGTAATTTATATCTGCAACCTTAACAAATTCAATTTTAAAAGGCCATTTACAAAATACAACGTTGTAAAATCCAAAGGTGTATTTCTCTTTACAACAGAAAATCTCCTCATATTGATTGAAGCTCTATTCGTTGAATCTTGTCGACATAGGCAAAATAAAATACCATTTACAAGAAATACAAATAGGTGTATAAAAACTAATGGACAAAACAATATTTACAATTATAAAAAAAAACACAAAGTATGCATTAAAATAGCTCACTTTGTGTATCTCAATAAGAAATGTTTTTAGGTACATTACTGAAAGAAAATACAATCAATATTGGTAAGATCAAGTCTGATAGCTTTTGCATGAAGACGCTAAAGCTGAGTAGCGTTTCTGAATTTGTGTTTTTTTCCTGTCTTTATACTAAAATAAGTTAAAATCATTTTGAGCCATATAGTTTTCTTGTTTGAACAGTAGAGACAAGAACAACTAAAATAAACTCTTACGTGCTTTGGCATTTATCATAGACACTTTCATTTGCCTTCTTAAATGTAGGTAGAAAATGTGAGGTGGAAAATCTTTGAACAACGACGAACATACATATCAGCACATAACATACATTTATGCTTTAAGTGTTATGTCAAATGAAGATAGACTACAGTTTAAGATATAAGCTAATTAAATAAAACTGGACTGTTATCGTTGACGTTTTTCATATGGGTGGGTGATAATTTCAGAAATGACAAATTTTGTAAATGGATATTTGGATGAACATATATGTCCCATTGGTCATTGAAAACGAGAACCCAATAAATGATATAAAAAATTGTGCTCTATTGCGAAAAAGGACAACAATGGCACAACCCATACAGTGCAATGTCAAATTGCAAAACACTTTACTTGTCGTCATCATAGCCGACGATCAGTTAAAGAACACTATTTCATGTGTTTCCTGATGATCTCTTTACCATATTTTCTGATGATCTCTTTACCATATTTTTAGTTGAAGTGATAAACCATGAAACCACAAGTAACATCACATGGCTCCGAATAGAAACATGTAATAGAGGGTTTCTGAAATGTGCAAGAAAGTTTTGAAAAGCCGTGTAACTACCAACAGAAACGGGAGCCTTCTGTGTGGAAAATATTAGAAATAGGCGTACCACAAGTTTTATTTCAAGAAATAACGTATAAAAAAATTACTTTGCATGATCCAATATTTAAGCAGCACGAGCACACTTTCAGTTAAGATAGTTTTCCTGTGAAAGACGTGTAAGGGAGGGATTGGAATGTTAAAAACTATAGTACAACGTGACATAATTTTATTGGATTTGATGATTTTTGCTTTCATAGTTATTGATGTTAGGTTGTTTGAAATCGTCAGTATCTTCCTCTAATTTTAATTAAACTGTATATCAATATTTCAGCAGTGTATTTTGTATAATATCATCATGGTGCCCTTATATTTGTAAGTCAGGCATAAAGTATGCAAAAACATACATACACACACAGACACACTTATAAATACAAGCCTCAACTATAAATCACATGCGTACACATACACGTGTTTGTACTGCCTAATTGTAGTGTAGTTCTTAAAACCTCTGCAAAATTCCGCTTGGTTGGTTTTGTAATTTTCCTTTTTGCATGTATGTCTAGCTTATTATTTGTTTCTTTTTACAGATGTTGTAGTATTTAGTTTTAGAAATCGGATCTTGTTTAATTCGTTGGGTTTTAGTCAACGCTCACCGCGTATTAGTTCTTAATATGAATTCCTAGCCTCACCATCATTTTCACATCCTGACGAATGCGTGGATGTCAAAATATCCGGTTATAAATTGTTATTTATAAATTACATCATGTAATGCTTTTAACAGAAATGATTAATAAATGCCAGGAGAATTTATACATTTTTGATATTTTATTCTATAAACTTTTATATTTCAAGCTCCTGCAAAGATACTGAGTAAATAAGAAAGTGCAATGATAGATTCCTATTTTCATACTTAATGCAAATCTGAGTCAGCATCTCCACCCTCCAATATTACGTTCTTTCGCGATTTTCTCAGTAAATGTTTTATGCTCATTATTATTTTTAAAATATTTTTGATATCTGGGTCAATATCTTAGTAACCCACATATATGTCTTTGTGTATTGAACTCTGTGTGACTAATACCGTTATTCATTGCTATAATTAAATAAAATGGTGGTTCGCAGTCTTTTAGTTACACCCTCTTGTTTTCTTCTGCTTTCAGAAAGCTAGAACGTAGTATAACGGTGTAACTATGGATATTCACAGATACAATTAGTTGGGTAGCACTTTCTTATCAGTTTCCCACAAAAAGATAAAGTCCAAATCTGAGAAGATAACTTGAGAAACTTAGTTGACCAGATACTAGGGAGATGAACACTTTGACAGCACCAAATAAACAGAGAGCAAGTTATCACTCTTTCAACGGATAATGATTTGGTAAATGACTTGAACACAGAAATGAAAAGTATACTTGAACAAGGAATTATCATGAAGTTCTAGGACGCGCTCAAGTGTACCGCCATCTTTCCTGACCCTTAATTAAAAATTCCATGCTAAAAGTAGGCAGAGTTTAACGCTCAAAACTGCAGAATTTATCTTGCACGTAATTTGAGTTAAATGATTTTCATCCGCTCACAAATGAAAAGCCATTTTACGAAGCGCACCGGGGAGTAACGTAACATTCACTGAAATCTACAAAGTGTGATCAGCTTAGAGAGAAGACTACAGATGCTGGTCTTAACAAAGCACGTTTCAGTTCATCTAATTTCTTCAGCCGTTTACCACAAATATTCTGATGAGGCTCGAACAGCGACAACAACGACAACAACAACAACAACAACAACAACAACAACAACAACAACAAACAATCCTTTCTACTATACCTAAAGTGCCTGAAATTCTGGATGAGAGGGTGGGTAGATTATATGGATCCAACTACTCAGCTGATGTTATCTTTCGATCTCATAGTGATGTAAAATAAAGTTGGGAATAAGTCACTCTTGGGAATAAGTCACTCCTGGTAGACCATCAGGAAAATTGATACAGCAGTTAGTGATCGCATAAATGGTCGTAGGAGATTGCTTTTCCAGTGAAAAATAAAGACGGGCTAATGACATCATACTTTCAATCAAGGACTCGTAAAAAGCGTAGTGATATAGATATTCCATATAATGCCGCCACTGACTTCACTACTATTGCTTCCTAGATCTTGAACACGACTTTGCTGGTGTAATTGTATGCACATTTTGAAATATAGAAATAGTTACAAACGTTATGATCAATATGAAACTCAAAGTTTAAATCTCACAGAAAGGCACAGTTTCTGCCTGTCGCGTGTTAAACAAATTCAAAACTATGCCGCTGATCACACACTGAACTCACGTAGGAATGAGTAGCTTTGGTGGCAACAAAGCATCAGTAGTTGAACCAAAAAAGTCAGGTGATGATCATTTTTAACACAATGCTGGTAATATATGACAAAGAACATATTTTACAATATTTCATTCGATTCGCTTCCTTCCTTAGGAGATTACTTAAATACTGTAGCATATAACTTAGTCGAAGCTACGGCTGCAAATAAACATTATTAGGTTACATCCGACAGGGCAGGTGTTGGAAATATTATCTACATTCAAATATTGTCAAGATCATTGTGATACGTTGGTTGTATTATAGTTTCTTGTGCTATTGAAAGCCTTGTGATATTGAATATAAAGGGTGAATGTGTTGCTAAGCAAAAGTTTCATTTAAATCACTTCTACGATTATTTCGAGTCAAATTAGTAAAACAAGTGTGGGGGTCATGAACTCGTAAAATTCTGTTTCGAAAATTTGTTCATGAGAAGTTAAAAACATTGGAAGACGCTCCGAGGTTTTAGACAATCAAAACAATTGTTTCATGGAAAATGGCAGAGCCTGAACTTATAAACTGAAATGTTATTATGAGTGTACTTTTCTTTGGAAATTTATGGCTAAAATGATTTAAGATGCTACGACAATGATTTTTCAGTATTCTATGTCTATCCGAGATGACCCTTGGCACATGATTCAAAACAATTTGCAGAGCACAGAAAGCGAAACGCTCTTACGAAATTATATAAGCTGGCTTCGTTGTCGTGGCATTTATAATATATGTCCTACAAGACGCATATGACTGACTATGTCATTTCAATAATTCATTACGTTAAATGAATTGAAAACGGGTGGTTGATATTAGGGTTTCCGCTTCCTTCAAAACATGCATGATTACAGACTACACCCGATCATCCAGTATGATATGTTCATGATTTCCTATGCATTTCATGCAGGGCTTATTTTATAGATTAGACTGCTTCCTTTAGTTGTTTTGGAGAGAGATATTGCCATTCATCCATTCTCACTGATTGTTTAAGACTTCATTTTCATTATTATTAATAAGAGTTTTGGTTGAGTTAATGAGTATGAGAATTACAATTATAATATTGTTGATGATGGTAATGATGCTGGTACTTGTAATCAGACTTGTTGTTGACGATAGTGAACATGGTTAATATTTGGTGAGATATGCGGATGAAAAGGCAAACATTGTATTGTTGAACCTCCAAGATCCGGACATTAGAAAGAAAGAAAAAAACATTCGATCCATGTTAATGAAACGGAAAATTAACAAACAGAAAAGGAAGAGGGGACGCTAATATATCTAAGAGGGAGTATTATGTGTCCGAACATTAATAATTGCTGCTAGAACTAAATGAAAAAGAGTATTATGACGATACACGCTAAAAAGGCTAAAATGGAATGTTTCACCGAATAATGGCTCAATAAAGGAGATAAAAGAATGTCATAGCATCGGATGCTTTTGTTTTTATTTCTTTACAGTGAATTAACACTAGAAACAAGTTTGGTTTTAAACAACTACACGGAGAGAAGATACGCCATGGTTACGCAAACATTAACAGATTAAAGCTGATCATAATGTGGTCAGGGTGGCTCATAACTATTGCAAAATAAATAGAAATTTAACGCTTTTGCAGAGCCTTTTCTTTTGCCTCTAATGCTGGTATATTTATTATTGCTGTCCTTGTGAAATCTCTTACACTAACCTCTTCAAAGAGAACATGAACTGCATAGAACTCACCATTATTTGAAAGCATAAGAAAGACTATCATCACATCTCCATCTGAAACAAACGAGAACATACTACTTTCACAGTTAAGACTAGCGTTTATTAATTATTCATTTATGGATAAAAATTAAACTGCGAAATCAGACACCTTGATCAAGATAAAAAGGTCAATGTTTCAATTTTAAAAGAAGATGGTAAAGTCGGTAGACGCAAGAATATGTGGAAATATAAAATATATGGTGCATCGAGAAGGAATATACTGGAAATAAAAGACAAGTGCTCGTAGAGAGATTATAGGATTAGTAATTAGGTAAATGGGGATAAAATATATAAGTAATATACGTTGTAGGTATATTGTTATTAAAGTTCGATTAAAGTATTGTGTGCTGTCTTTTGAATTGCATCGTTTTTTTATGGCACAACAATAGAAACAGGATTATAATAACTGTTAAAATGTATTTAAGAACTTAGACGAAGTCATCAGAGCACTGCCTCAAATGCTCCTAGAACAACTCAGACATAGCAGATATACATTAATTCGTGAGGTTGTCTCAATATACTCAACGGCTATAGCACACTCAGCGGTCAATATATTGACTGACTGCATACGAGCATCCGACATCCTCTGCTTCATGCTCACTGAAGCTGCTATAGAGCGACTATTGTCCATCATTGTAAATAACAACTACTCTTTCCATCATCACACATAGAAGGAGACAACTGGTCACCCTGTGCCTCTCAGTAATTCTACTTATGTCGTATATAAACCATCTGGAACGTAGAGTACTCAATATCTGCTGCTCGTGCGCCTTCTTAATCAGGTAGGTAGATGACATCCTTCTACATCTTCCCTTGAAGTATCACACTATATATACGGGGTCGATAAATTAAGTATCGGTCACTTATTGGGTCCGATCTAAACGATGACGCCAGCCACCTTGTATGTCATTGTTTGTATCCTCCATGTATGGCCCCTTGTGAGTAATAAAGAAATTAGCACGCAAGGAAATGGCGAGCTTGCACAGCCGTTAGCACGTCGGACGAAATATCTACCGAAATTTCGATTGTTGCTACGTTCTGAGTTCAAATTCTACCGCCGTGGACTTGGACATTCCTCCATTCTGTGTCGAAACTGGTCGTGTACTCAAATATATATAATAGACTAGTTCGGCTAAATTGCATGTCCTTATTTGTGCCTTCTATGTTAGCACTGTGTGGGCAATAAAGAAATAAGAATCGTTAGCACGACGAGCAAAGTGTTTGACAATATTTCACTCATAGCTACGTACTGAGTTAAAATTACGCTGAGGTCAGCTTAACATTTCATCTTTTCAGGGTCGATAACTTAAGTACCAGTCACATACTGACGTCGATATAATCCCTTTGTCTGGCCAAAATTGTCTCTCATTGTTTGAAACCGCTATGTAAGGCTCCTTGAGGGTGACAAAAAAAAAGAATCGTCAGCACGTCCCTCGAAACACCAACCGTTATTTCGCCTGCAGCTACGATCGGAGATCTAATTCTGCCGAGGACGACTTTCAGAGGTCGATGATCTAGGTAGCAGAGGCGTAATGTGGTCAAACGGAACGACTAGCCCAGCCACCTCGTATGTCCTTGATTGTCATCTCTACGTATGGTCTCATTTGGGTAAAAAATTAATCCAAATCATTGACACGTGAGGAGCCAGGGAGGAGGCAGAACCGTTATCACGTTGGGCGAAACAATTTGCGACATTTCGTCAGTCGCAACTCTCTGAGGTCAAGTTCAGCCGAGTTAGAAATGTAAAATCGGGGTAAATGAATTAAGTATTAGTCATGTAGTGGGGTCGATCTAATATATAAGGTTTTAAGATTTTACTACTCTAAAACTTAAAATCTTAAAACTAAAGGTACTTTTCTTCTTAACTTAATATTTGTATGCACACATACATATATACATACATGCATACATATAAACATACATACACGCAAACATCCATGCATTAATACATACATACA
>JACXVO010029390.1:2124481-2137184 GCA_015501135.1 Hapalochlaena maculosa
GGCGGACCTTTGTTCTCAGCCACCTAGACTACTGCTCCCAGCTATGGTCAGTGCATAATGCCACATTGACAGCGGAGCTTGAAGCAGTCCAACACCGCTACACGAAAAAAGATTGAAACAGTACAGGGGATGAGCTACAGAGATAGGCTGAGGAAACTGTGGCTCTATTCTCTGGAACAAAGGCGTGAGTGATATGCAATAATATACATCTGGAAAGTCCTGGAAGGGCTAATGCCTAACGTGGGCATTAAGTATTATGCAAACGTCAGAACTGGCCAGAATTTTATCGTCTCATAAGTACCTTCAACGCCATCTAAGCTCAGCACCAGATACTGAAACAGTCTGGGATTCAGGGGCCCACAGTTGTTCAATGCCCTAACACTAAAACTGAGAAACTTGCGCAAGGTGGAAGTGGAAGTCTTTGAAAATAGGCTGGACACGCTCCTCTCCATAATTCTAGATGAACCAACAGCCCAGCATGAAGTGGAGACAAGAGCAGCGGAGTCGAATTCCCTTACACACCAAATGCCCCGGTGCTGGGACAAAGAGATAAGTAGGTGTAATGAGATAAAACGCTCAACCTAAAGATGTCACAAAATTCACGGCGGTGCTCCAGTATGACCACAGTCGTGTGTGTGTGTGTGTGTGTGTGTGTGTGTGTGTGTGTGTGTGTGTGTGTGTGTGTGTGTGTGTGTGTGTGTGTGTGTGTGTGTGTGTGTGTGTGTGTGTGTGTGTATTTGTGTGTGTCTGTGTGCTATCCATTGTCTGGAAATCTCTTGTCACATATCTTTGAAATTTTCAGCTGCAGAAAGCGACACGAAGTTTAGATGAATCACTGAAGAGGCCACAAATGTGTTACAAAATACTTCCAGACGAAGGTTCAATAAGATAAAATACGATAACATTAGAGTAATGTTAAAGTAATTGACTGATAAATTTAGTGTTTGTGTATTTTTGACAAAAGTAATACCTTTCCAAAATATAGCATAAATATTTATCCCGAATCATGAATCAAATATTATCTATTGCTATTTTATTAAGCCAAAACGACTTTACATTTGAGAAATACTTGTGTTATGCATTTCAAATTATCTATATGCGTGAAAAAAGACTGGTAACTACTAAAGACAATATAAATGACATGATACTACAATCTCTAGAAATTTTTATAAATATATATATTTTAATATTATTTCAGATAATAGATGTGATAAACAGACATCAACCACCGATAATGGCGAACACAAGTATAACATATGTATAGTTCAATCATTGGCTAATAATCTGTTTATGCCTTCGAGTTTGTATAGTGAAATGAATGGGATTCAGCCGCTCCGTAGATGAAAAAACCAAACCTGTCAGAGCAGTAGTGATCTTAACAGCAATAACAAGGGTGTATACAACCTCGTGTGCCTTTATTTTTAAGTGTGCGTATGTGTAAGTGCATCTTTTTCTCTCTCTCTCTTTATATATATATATATATATGTGTGTGTGTGTGTGTGTGTGTGTGTGTGTGTGTGTGTGTGTGTGTGTGTGTGTGTGTGTGTGTGTGTGTGTGTGTGTGTGTGTGTGTGCATGTGTATGTATATATCTATGTATGTATGCATGCATGTATGTGTGTGTGTGTATATCAGTGTGAATGAAGTTTCAGTAACACGTAAAACATTAACGAAGATGTTATGAATGTATTCATCGTATATACTTCTGAAACGTCCGCTTGTCGAACAACGTAACCGTTATTAAAATGGTACGTTGTAGAAAACTAAGACGATACTCAATAACAATATATAGGATTGTTGTTGTTCTTTATATATATGACTGCAACATTATTTTCAGTTTCAATTTCATTTCTCAACTCTATCGACACATCATGAATATAGGAAGTAAAGGAGAATGTATGTATTAGAACCGTTTATTTGAAAGGTTTGTTTTACGGCAATAAACAGACAACTTTGAAAATAATTAAATTCGTTTCTGTGAAGTTACAAAATGGATTTTGTAAGATATGTAGCATAGCTTACAATGTATGATAGCCAAAATTATTTGATTCAATATTGATAGTTAGTAAAGCAGGTGATGAGATAAGAAAAATATATTTCATGTTGATAATATTTTAAACCATCATACTTTACGTAGTTTATTTAACGAATAAAATTTGATTTCATGTATATAGTGCTTTTGGTTTTATATTGTTGTGGCTTATTTATTTGAGAACATTACGCTTTACGCTGCAAGATACTGAGTTGACTATGTATGTGTTGAATGTTATATTTATTTTCTCGTTTCCTGTCCGTTCTGATAATACTTCAATTATTCCAATGAACAGTATGAGTTTTCTTTATGATTCCCATTTGTGTTTTTCAATTTTACTAAAATGGAGCTTTGAAGAGACGTTTATGCGGAAGGAGCTGATAACTGACACTTTTGTTCTGCTCTCTTTTGATCTTGTTTGTCTTTCTAACTGGCTGATAATTCACAATAATTTACGTTTTCAATGCGTCACGTGCAATATAATAAGCAGACTGCTTTAATACATTAAAGTGATATTCTCTTACTTTCATTGGTTATATAGATTATAGATAGTATTTTGTTACGAGAATACTGCACTTAGATATCATGGTCATTTATGGCTGTTTATGTTGCTAATTAAAATTATATCGATCTCAGTAAGACGGAAGAAAAAAAAGAAAAATCAGTAAAAAAGAAAGTTAGCTTAAATGTTTTTAACAATAGCTTACGTCTTTTATTAATTTTATTAATTATGACTTTCATCTGGAGATACAAAACTTGTAATGGAAGATGAATGCATCAGTTTGAAGTTCACATTTTTCATTTGTTTCTTTCATCTTCATGTTTTTACGGCAATGTCTACACAAGTATATGATAAAGCGTGCGCAGGTTCTCTTAAGTAACCCTACAAAGTGAATGGAGACCGTTGGGTATTATGAACCGAACACTGATTCCAAGAGCGTTGCTACTTTCTTTTTCTTACATATCTCTCTTTGAAAAATGTTCCACGTTTAACAGTATAATAAACTGAAATCCGGGAATTAGGAGGCATATTGTTGGGCATTAAGTGATCCCAAAAACTTTCAGCCATCTAATTTTGTGAGATAGTACAGCGTCATGCTGAAACACACACGGATTTTCATTGCATGCAATGCCTATCCATCGCTTAACAATAGTTTACAGGCCCACAATGTAAGTGACAGATTTATTCCTAGAAGCTTCGTGGAGAGAATTAAGAAGTCATCACACGTTGTATATTGCTGAGATTCCGTAAATCTATGACATTTGCTGAAAATTTCGTATGTAAAGTGATCAGAAATTCACTGGGGGTCAGTATATCTCCGTCTGTCATTTCACAAGTAAACATCTTAATTTTGGCCAAAGGTTTTCTCGTTTCAGCAAACTAAAAATGTATTTTTTCGGCTGGTTTGTTCGATTTGTTGCGAGAGTTGTAGAACTCATGTGGTGATTTTCCCCTTTCTTTTTCGGACAAATTGATATTTCTTCTACATATAAGACTTTTTCCTCTTGACATATGAAGATCTTTTGCAACAGACCCCTTGGGATTTCTGTTATTTTGATCGATGGTTTGTTGTATAATTGAGATAAATACATATATTCTAATTATTTCAGAGTATTTAGAATGCTTGGCTTATGCGTTGATAGAGGTAAAGCAGTTTTTCAATTTTTGAAATAAACATTATACATTACATCAAATGCAGCAAAGACTAAAAAAGTTGTCCGCAATTATCCCACGCACCATGTACCCATATATATACTTAGTTACATGCATACATACATACATTAATAAATGCATAAATTATATACACATATACACGCATACAGACAGATATATATATATATATATATATATATATATATACGTAACCAGACAAACGTAAATTTCTATCAACGTGAACCGATTTTCACAAAGCGTATGATAGACTTTCTTCATCGTAGATATCGCAGCATATATACATATTTCATGTCCATTCTATAGTTTTGTGATGTGGAATTATTTTTCTCATTTACACTATTTACCTTAGTTACATTGTTCGGATGTATGTCGTCTTCTTGATTTGTATTGTGACAAAGTCTCGGCTGATGTACTCACAAGCATTCTTCAGTTAGACTGGCGAAATGTGTAACCTGGACTCCCGTTCCTAAGGTTGATGTTGTTGTTGTTGTTGTTGTTGTTGTTGTTCTTCTTCTTCTTCTTCTTCTTCTTCTTCTTCTTCTTCTTCTTCTTCTTCTTCTTCTTCTTCTCATTAATATTATTGTTATTATTGTTATTATTATTCAAGTCTCGATCGGAAATTGAACTCGATGTATAGAGTCTAGTAACCCGGCTTTTAATTAATGTCATGCGACCGAGGAATATTATGGATTGAATTTTAGCGCTTCGAACATTTTTGAAACTATCCTTGTTCTTCTTTCCTGATATTTTTCATTGAAAACAGAGTTAATAGTATAAATAATGCGTTTAAATTGCCTCCATGAAAATTATATACTGACGATGTTGCAAGATTAATGACGTTATTAAAACACATAAATGTATCAAGTCCAAAAAGCGATATAAATAACTAAAGAAACTACTAACTAATTCGAAGCTTTACAAAACAACCACAAAACCATCAGATAAAAAAATGGACGCCCAAAATCTGGGACCTGACCTCATTTATATGAAGGCTCGGATTTCCTATTAAAGCAATGTAAAGCATCCACAATTAAAATCAATTTCATGTGTGACTCTGAAAACATAATCCATGCAATAACTCGGGTTGTGGTCATAATTATTTTTGGAAAAAAATGCATGATTTTAAGAAGGAGAATCCCCTCTACATGGAGAGTAGAATCGCCTCCAAAATAAAGTCAGGTACCTCTAAGTGGACACTTAGATGAGCAGTTTAATTCACACAAACATTTATTCGCGTTTTACTAACAGAAGACACGATTTCTCCACAAGCGCGCCTTAACAAAGAGAACAACTTCATTGAAAAATATTAGCCGCGTCTCAATATGAACACATAACTATTTTCCTACCCCTTTTTATTTATATTTATATATTTATAAGTTTGGATACATGATAACATCACTTTACATCCCCCCATTTTACTAGGTTCTTTTCCTCTATCTCTAGACACAAATACACGCTTTTTCACAAAAGAAATGCGAAAGGTTATACCTCTTGACAACATCAATGTATTACCTCCCCTGTAATATGTGTTTACACGTATCTTTACGTTTCGAACCACCCGTTCACGGAAGTCCGACTAAAATGAACAATAAAAATTCCTCTTAAAATTATAATTTTAATAGGTGCAGGAGTGGTCTCGTGGTAAGTAGTTTGCCTACCAGCCACATGGTCCTGGGTTCAGTCCCACTGCACGGCACCTTAGGCAAGTGTCTTCTCCTATAGTCTTGGGCCGACCAAAGGTTTATGAGTGGATTTGGTAGACGGAAACTGGAAGAAGCCCGTCGTATATATATATTTAAATATATATTCTTTCTCTATATTTTTGTGTTTCTGTGTCTGTGTTTTTCCCGCCCACCATCACTTGACAACCGATGCTAGTGTGTTTGAGTCTCCATCACCATGCGGTTCGGCAAAAGCGACCAATAAAATAATTACTGAGCTTACAAAGAATAGGTTCTGGGGTCGATGTGTGCGACTAAGGGCGGTGTTCCACCATGGCTGCAGTCATATAACGGAAACACGTAAAGCAAAAAAAATAATAAATAGAATAATAATTTAGTAAATCTTATCATCATGAGTAACGAACAGCGAAACCGGTCGATATATTAAAACTTATATTATAACTATACAAAGTCTGCTTTTCTTCTCTTATCCAATTATTTATATTTCTTACATCTCACAATATCGGTGACATTCCTAACTTACATACTTTACGTTATATATATATATATATATATATATATATATATATATATATATATATACATGAGTGTATGTGTGTGTATGTGTGTGTGTGTGTGTGTGTTTCTATAGACATACCTACAAACACATATTATGCATGTATTGATATTATATATGTGTTTTGTGAGTAAAATCAAAATTTAGGTTCGTTTAAATATGTTTATGACGTATCTAAATTACTAAACTTGCTACTCACTACGATCGTGTTGAAGAGAATAGCGGTACTAAAGCCAGCATGAAGACAGCCGCTTTATTAATGGTCACTTGCTGTCGTGGATCCCTGGTATCAATGTTTCCAGTTGATTTTACTCTGTCAATGGAATATAATTAAGTGAGTTAACTCCATATACATTTATAAAGAAATAGCTTTATATAACATTTCATTCATACACCGCCCAATCGAGGAAAATGACCGTATTTTAGCGCCAAACAGAGTTTAGGTGAAGTGAAATTTAAACTGGTTTGAATATTTCAATTGCTAAATGTCAAAGTCATTGCAGTTACCGAGGGAAAATTATCTCTCTTATAGTAAAATATAGTGAAGTCACTTGGCTTCTTTAGTGTTGTAGTCTATGAAGATCATACCCTGGCATCGAATTTTCGAGGTGTTTGGCTCTTCTGAATGGAGGAAACACAACACAAATCCGAAAAAAAAAACAGAGAACGTTCACTGAATATTCAATAATGTCCGTTATATGCGTGTCCAAAATTACCACCTTTAGTACATATCTGTCACAAAACTTAAAACAGAGTTGATCCATGGATTTCTAGGACGCCCAAAAGATGGCTACACTGAACAAAGTGTTATCACAGGATTTACTATAACAGTGATTCTTGCTACATATTAACTCAACTGTATTTCCTTATCAGCCACATATTTTAACTAATCTAAAGTTTGCTCATGCTCTAAGCTGTTAGATGCTTAAAGGCTCCTATATCCGTGCGCACACACATATACTCAAACACACGTACATAAATATATACATACAAACATACATACATAGACGCATATATAAATATATACACACACACGCGCAAACACGGGCACACAGACACACATACAAACACACACACACACACACGCATATTCTCTCTTTTAATCGTTTCAGTCATCTGACTGCGGCCATGCTGGAGCACCACATTTAGCCAAACACATCGTCCCCAGAAATTATTCTTTTGTAAGCCCAGTACTTATTCTATCGGTCCCTTTTGACGAACCGCTAGATGACGAAGACACAAACACACCGGCATCTGTTGTCAAGCGATTGTGGGAGGACAAATACAGACACAGAACCACACGTTAAGAATATATATATATACATATATACGACAGGCTTCTTCCAGTTTCCTCCTACCAAATCCACTCACAAGGCTTTGGTCGGCCCGAGGCTATAGCAGACGACACTTGCCCAAGGTGCCGTGCAGTGGGGCTGAACCCGGAACCATGTGGCTGGTAGAGAAACTACTTACCACAAGGCCTGGGAATCTTTGTCCTATGATATAAAAGTCAAGGGGACACTCATGTTTAATCCATCTGTGAGCATTAAAACTTGTAAAATGTATGTTTCAAATCGACCGCTTTATTTTCATTCTATTAAACTAATTTATTATATGACAGTACGTTCAACGCAGTAACTTTGAATACAGATGATCAACCAGCAATAATGAAAAATTCCAGTTGCCTTACAAATATTCTCGTAAGTTTTCCGCCATGTGAGCTATTTCTAAAGTGTTTAATTTAAAAGGAAATGCAAAATTACTGATACCAATCAAATTCGAATTGCTTTGTTTTGTTAAGTTTTTTTGGAATATAAAATTTTTGTTTTCACTATATACTTCTTTCATAATAATATATGAGCACAAAATATATAACGCATCGTTCACCTTCTATAAAATGCTTAACATGGATAACCGTATAATATAAATAAGTTTAACTGCATAAAATATATACCTACCAACGGAATATTGGTTGATTTTGAATATGGATCAAGACGTGACGAGCTATACTTCCTGTAACAATCAATATGTTTAGTCTGATATAATTTTCAACATATGTCAACCACTTTCAATACTTACATGAAAGAAACGCGTATATTCTAGGATGTATATTAGTAATGTTTAGTAGCTTCTTTCCTAATTGAGGTTTGGAAATTAATTGCACAAATATCTCTTAAGAAATCATTGTTAAACTAGGAATATTACGTATTTCAATCAACTATGCGATTGAAAACACTCTGAGTGAGGCAACTAATGAGTTTATACGCAAATTCTTCTTCACACAAATATAAAAATGCGCATGTACATTAAAGAAACAATTGAAAACAATTTGGAAAACAATAACAGACTGCTTTGTTTTAGCAGAATAATTACCCAAACTACTGTTAACCAAATTACTCTTTCCAAAATATCTAGACTTTGAGGTGTTTTGTACTCAATAAACAATTATCAGCTTTCAAATCTACGGCTTATTGAATGCATTACCCTATATATATTTGAAGTGGCCATATTTCAATTTCAATTATTTAAAAGTGTTTAACCTATATTGAAAAAACTAATTTAAGTTATTTTAAATACAGTTGATTGGTAACAAATAAATAACAAAGAAGACATAATTATTATTATTTCCATAATTGATTATTTATTTTACAAATAATATATTCAGGTTATTTTGCATTTTCTTCTGTATGTTTTAGAAGTCATAAATTTAGGATGTCGTGTTTCGAGTAGAAAAGAATATTATTATTTAATATTGTCGGTCCAAATGTATTTATCAGTAATGCTAATGTTTTACGAAATATTTGCAATGAACCATTAATATACAAATTTCAAATGTCTGTACAATGTCAACAGGTTCCTAGAACGAGCTACACAATTTCCTTAACACCAGCATTCACCTGGTACATATTTTCATATCTCAAGAATGGGTAAAATGCAAAGTGCACCGAGACGAAATTTGATCTTTGAACGTAAAGAAGGAGAAAATGCCCGCAAGGACGAGTGGTTATGTAGTAAATAGATTTTCTAGCAGCCACATGGTTTCGGGTTCAATTCTACTTCTTGGAACTTTGGGCATCTCCTCTACTAAAGCCTCGGACCGACCAAAGCCTTGTGAGTGTATTTGGTGGACGGTAACTGGAAGAAGCCCGTTGTATATATATATATATATATATATATATATATATATGGTTGAAACAGGAATAACAAAGACGGAGACGGTATGGAACAAGAGTTGATATATTCGTTTGACGCTTAAGAAGTATAAATAAATATGACGTTTCGAGCCTACGATCTTCTTTAGAAAGGTAACACAGAGATTCTTTGTGATTCTGTGTCTGAATTTGTCACTCCCACCATCATTTGACAACCGATGCTAGTGTGTCTGTGTCTCCGTCACCTGGTGGTTCGGCAAACGAGGCCGATAAAATAAGTTCTGGCCTTACAAAAATAATAGGTCCTGGGCTCGATCTATTCGATTAAAGTTGGTGCACCAGCATGGCTGTTGTTAAATTGCTGAAACACGTAAGAGAATAAGCATTGTGACCAGCGTGCCCACTATTTTGCCAGCTCACAATCTTCAAATCATTTATATATTTTAACTCTATAAAATGAAGTAAAGCTAGCGGTCCTCCATCCAGTATTTTCTTACAGTGAATGAAAATATTATGATGAATGTTTAAACGGTATATATATTTTACTACCCTTCAATAGTTTATAGTCATTTGCTCTAAATATACTTTCATATATTACGTTTCATACCAACCCACGACAAATAAAATAGTTTTATTTTTGGAAAAGGAAAATAAATCCATGAACGTGCGAACAACCACAATTTATTGTGAGAGACTACATATGGCAATTCCCGAATTAATTACTCCATCTACTTCAATGGAATGTCTTTTACTACAATGCTTCTAGATGAACGTGGAATTGACGTTAAACAACAGAATTCTATTGTATACAAAATGTTATAAAACACTTTTTCTCTATAGCATTTTCTCTTATTTAACTGCAGTTACTGTCAGTCCCGTTTTGAAAGCTTAGGATTTCTAACAACTGGGTAGTTTTATTGAATATAAATAGAGCAAAATTTATTTACACATTATGTTTTTCAAAATATTTTGTTTTCATTTAGAGATTAAGAATTTGACTACGATATTTTATCATTGGAAAGACAAATGGCTATTAATGCATGTTTGCACATATAATCATGCCAATGTTATATGTTTTAATATATAGCAATCCTCACAGGTTTTACTCATTGCTGTAAACTTAAATTATTTTTTATCTTCACATTTGTGCCGTAAAGACGCCAATGAAATTTGAATCAATTACCGAAAGTACGTGTTGATTCTTGCACAAATCGTATAATATTATTTAAAATTGCGACATCGTTTTCACTGAACTCAACGAGAATTATCATTTGATTGCAATTCGCCCTTGCAGCTATTTGCCAGTAAGAATATTTGCATTGTTTCTGCATACGCTACTGTACTATATACATACATACATACATACATACATAATTAATAATACATAATACATACATACATACATACATACGTACGTACATATATATAATTAGATGTCTATAATATTAATAATAATATACAATTCCCCGTGTAACATAGAAAAAAGAACAGCCCCCTTTTCTTGGAATTCTCATTACAATACTTGATAAAATGATCAGAACAGACATCCTTACAAAGTTGCATACACTGAATAATACTTACCTTTTAACCCATGTCAGCTAAACGCACAAAATTGAATGCACTGTATAAACTTGCAAAAACAATTTGCATCACAATTTCAAATTCAGTACTCAAGATGAATGTCTTCTTGAACTCCAATAAAGAGACGTTGTCTAGTATCACTAATGAATTATGCGACTACACGAGCAAAAGAAATCGACGTACAGAAAAGAGAGAAGTAAAGAGGAATACCAAACAAGTCTTTAAAATAAATCCCAAAATCTTTTCACAGTCTCAGAAAATGTTAAGCCTACATCAATATCATCCATAATATGCTTAGCCTCAAAGTAGATGAAACAATTAAACAAAATATCATAAACTTACATAAAATCATAAAAAGCAAAGAACAGACGAAATCGTTAAAAAGAATTCTGACCACCACGAGACAATATTCAATATAAAGAGACCCACAAGTAAAAAACGCCGGTAAGCCTATTGTGCCATTTGTCCCCTATTTAAAAAAACGGAGAAAGTTTAAATATTAAATAGAGTTTCATTTATGCTTCATAAAATTTGATACTTTGTTCAATCAATAAGCATATCGTCAATCTTAATTGACTTTTTCGACACAGAACAACTTTAGATAAAGAACAGATCAGACACTCACAATATAGGTAATAACAGCTTAGGGAACACAAAGAAAGATGCTCAAGAAAACATTAGACCGAGATTTAATATTTTTTTCCATGTTATCAATGGTTGCAAAGTACTACAGTGCAGCACAGACTAAATAAAGAAGCAAAGTTAATTAATAAATACCGTTACCACTTTAATATGAATGTGTAGATTAAAATAATCGAATTTCTCCAATAATACATCATATTTACCCTACTTTCAACTTATTCTAATCTACAGAAGTAGTTATTTCCCCTACATGCAATTAAATCGCTATTTCAATTAATCCTGATTGTTGTTACAACACCGATTCCCCAAAATTACTGCTAAGTCAGTTTATCCATCATATAATGCCACTTTCATCAATTCATACACGTTCCATAATTATATTTACTCTTTATTCCTTACATGTGAAAGAATGTTTAGTCATGTGTTTAACGAATAATTTATCCATTTTTGAAATATTTGCACAGACACACACACACACATACACACACGCACACACAAACACACACACATACACACACACGCAGATATATATATATATATATATATATATATATATATATATATATATATATATATATATATATATATATATATATATATATGTGTGTGTGTGTGTGTGTGTGTGTGTGTGTGTGCGTGTGTGTCAGTGTACATGTATTTACACACCAACGTACACACATTTATGCTTAAACTTACAATCACATATGCTTTTATTCCATATACATTATTTTATATTTGTCCACAAAAAACATTCATGTAATTGTAAAAGTTTCCTCAATATTTTACAAGTTATTTGAAACCTATGATTAGGAGTAGAGAAATGAAGCTTTCACATACTATGAAAAGTAGCTGTTTTCTGAATTTCTGAATTCTGAAAAAGATTTCAATACCAGTAAATATATAGTATGGACAGCTCGCAACAAAATTTAAAAGATTTGGAAAACCCATCTTAAACATACTATTACAATAAAATTCTTCCAAGGAACCATAAAACCTATTTGAATCTACTGCTCCGAAACATGGATCTTCTCGCCACCATGATGGAGGATATAATTGAACTTCTTAGTACAATGCAAAATCTGTCCTGGAAAAAAACATCCAACGCCTACTAAGTACATAGCACGATGAAACGAGGCGCACATTTGAACAAATGACTAATATTCCCTTATCAGACAATCCGACCGATCGTTGAATTGAAACAGATGTTATTTATTTTCCTTTGAACAACGTCATTTTTGTGTTAGAAAAAAGATTATTACTATTCCCACTCGTCTGGTAACTACATTAATTGTGCCCCTTGGTCAAATTCACTTCTGTATACATGCATACACACACTCGTATATAAATATATATATATATATATATATATACACACACACACACA
>JACXVO010029390.1:3188774-3201202 GCA_015501135.1 Hapalochlaena maculosa
TATGAGGTATTTCATGGTCGCAAGCATGTTATTCTGTAATGATTATCATAGGTAAAAGTATATTTGTTTACAAAGTACATTACGTTTGAATTTAAACAATGCTCTTGATAAAACATTATACTTGAGTTTACGTGTTACTTGTGGTTTTGCTACAAATCTTTATTTTATTATGTAGCTTGAATTTGGAGTCCATTGTAATTTTTAACGCCATTTACTAAGAAGATTTTATTTGGTATACATCTATTAGTGTGCTGTGTTATTTGTTTCTGAAGCAGCCCTGGTGTCGAAATCATCGTGATATCCATTGGTCAGCTGAATATAGGTTATGTTCTATCGTTAATATGACTGTATTTCCGTAAATGCAAAAGTATCTTTTGATATCATTTGACTTATATGTGTGTACGTGTATATATATATATATATATATATATATATATATATATATATATATATATATATATATATATATGTGCATGTGTGTGTATACATGTATAATAATTTGACGGAAAATATGCTAATTTAACTTTGTTTTGCCCAGTTATTATGAAGTGGAATATGAAATACATCATGTCTGGTCAGACTTTGATCAATGGTTTTGCATCCGTAAATGACTTAAAATTATAGCACCCTCGTCAGACTGCAATAGCCGGTAGCATATAACCTCGTTTCAGAATGAAGTTAGAAAAAACGATACTCTCAGTTAATTTTTAAGTAAAAATATATAGTATCCACGCCTTAGGTTATAGCCCTTACATCGATTCCAGTCAGAAGAGAGTTTAATAGACTTAATGAAAGAATGGAAAGTCTCATGTTTGCAGTTGAAAGCGTTTACATTGTAAACACGTTCCGAAGTTATCATTACTTTTGCTGATCGAAAATATCTTCATGTTTCATTACAGACATTTAATAAATGGCTTCAATAATATTGGAGCTGAACATTTCCTATTAGTAAACATCCATATAGCCTGAAAGAAAATATGGAGTAATCGGTGATAATTTAAATTCAACGAAATTATAATCGTTCGTTGATTATCGATAAGCAGGTGAGTTATAGTTGCAAACAAAACCATGTGCCTTACGCAAAATGTCAAAGATCTCACCCCATGAAAAGTTTAGATATATGAATTCAATTTGGAAAGAAACAAATTAAAAAAAAACATACAAGAAAATGCATTACTGGAAGATAATTTTTTTTACAATACGCACCTAACAAATCATATATAATTCATATATCAATCATATGCTACATTACAAGGTTAGAGTGAAAATGTGGTCGAATTTCAAAACTGAAACAAATTAAAAATCTTCTAT
The DNA here is from genome assembly GCA_015501135.1 of Hapalochlaena maculosa. Taxonomy (NCBI): domain Eukaryota; kingdom Metazoa; phylum Mollusca; class Cephalopoda; order Octopoda; family Octopodidae; genus Hapalochlaena; species Hapalochlaena maculosa. The sequence goes on from JACXVO010029390.1 coordinate 3,190,086, forward strand.
GAAAGACGTGAGTTGTCTCATCTCATAAATTTAATATTTCTTTAACAAAACAGAAAAAAGGAGAAATGTTTGATGTATAATGACTTAAACAGTAAGTAAAACATAATCAATTGAATGAATGCTTTTAGAAATGGTGTTTTATTTTTCAAAAATTAACAAACACTGCGTCAAACAGTCAACTTACCAGAGTCATCAATCAAACTGCAGTAGAATAATTAAACTGAGTACGGCAACTCTTGTAATATAAGAGTTGTACACACACACACACAATATATATATATATATATATATATATATATATATATATATATATACATGCGTGTATGTGTGTGTGTGTGTGTTTGTGTGCTGTTGTGTTTGTGTCCCTGTCTTTTAGCTGTTCAGCAAAAAAGGCCAATAGAATACTTTTGGTTCACATACACTGAATTTTCGTTCCATTTAATTGGCTGGCGGAGGTGCACCAGTTTGGCTGCATTCAACACATATAATACTTACGGGCTAAAATTGTTATACATGTTAACATACGTGTGACTGTTTAAGTCATATAAAGTAAGTGATAAGATAAATTCCACCTGGCGTAAAAATTTTATTTTGAATGCCTTCAATAACTTGTTTCATATGCTGAAATATATATTTAATTGGGTAAACACGTCTCTAGATAATTCACTAGGTAATTGATGAAGTATTTATTGAAATAGTTTTGTTGTGACATAACAAGAAGAAAAATATGAGAAGCGGATGCCATGATTAATATTTGAATAATCACTATTTTTGATTAATAGATATAGTCAGTTAAATCAGTTTGCTAATGAATGTACCGATAGCAAAGCAACTAAATACAAAAGAAAATCTTAAGGAATATATATTTTAAGCAGTGCAGCTAATGAGGAAATATTGTATGTTTTCCATATAATATATTTTCGAGATATCAGCTTGAGAGAATGAAGTTTCACACCTTGATGCACTAGTGGTAGTCTAAATATTTTCTTCGGTTAAAATTTAAACTGCTATAACAAAATGTTTTGACATTAAGAGAAGCAATTCGTCTTTATTTGATATTTGTAAATTCCCCTCCGAAATTGAATAACTATTTTTTTATACAATTTTGTTCTTGCCTATTCTAAATAAAGTAGTAATAATCATTTTCGTGGCCGAAATCGCGATAAAGTGCGGCGCACAGTAGATGTTTTTAGTTGGAAGAAATGGTGCACTTTGTGTTTTCTACTGGTACAACTATATGTGCTTGTGTGTACGTCATGTATGTATGTACATTCAAAGTTATACACACACATAGACACACATACACACTCACACACACATACACACACACACACACACATATATATATATATATATATATATATATATATAGATAGATAGATAGATATTGAGTTAGAGAGGGGGATGAGGAGGAGATATAAATAACTAAGAGTGAAAAGTGGTGTGCCTCTGCATTTGTGGACGTATTTGATAGCTAGCAAGCATATTGGTGTTTACATTTAGATAGACATCTATAAGTAGAATTTATGAAAACAGGAGTGAAATCTATCACTTTGGGGTAGGAACTTACTTGTAGTGTAGGAATATACATACACACATGCGCATATGTGTTTACTTTGAAGTACAAGTCGCAACGTGAATCAATATATAAGTATTCTAGTCTCTCTTAACGAACAAATGGTGTTTCGTAATCATCTATTAATGTTCTCACAGGGAAGGCATTCTCGCAATACATTTATACCCAAGCAAATGCTCATAATACATGTATACCCAAGCAAATGCTTACATATTCAATAGCTTTAAGCATCTGAGTAATGCATCAACTTAGTCACGATATTTTTCAAAACCGGCTACACGCCGTCAATCATATTTCCTTACCTAATTGATTTTAAACTGCTGAAACAGAGAAGGCATTAAAATGAGTTTTTTATCTGGTCAAACACTAAACAGAAGTTTAACAATGTATTTCAATCCATCTTAAGTAACTCGCCGTGTTGTTGTTAATGATATAATTGTCTTTAATTTATTAGCCACATCTTTTTAGATTAACAGCAATACTGCAGATATTTCTTTGAACATAGAATTACTTTTTACGTGAATAATTGAATTTCATTTCATCTAGTGGTTTTAAAAATAATATTATAACGTGCCAGAAATGGGTTGCATTTCTTTACAGCAAATACGAGAGGAGGATATTAAGAGCTAATGTTGGAATGCTAAGCCTGCCTTGCTTCACGCATGACATATCTAAAACTAAAAAGAAACTTTTAAGGACATTTCTTCGTCTCGATAAATAACAGAAAAATCTGAAGAACATGCTTGATGTATGGCTAACGACAATTTACTTGAACCTACTTCCAATATTTAAATGTGAACCTGTATTTTGGCCATTTTCCATACTTGTGTCAGCTAAAACGTTTCTAATAATTCAAGAGGTTTCATAGAAGTGTAGATATTTCAAGTGCATATAAGATTGGCAACAGAGAATGTAAGGATTGAATTTATTCTTAGTGTTTTGTAGTCTCCAGTTTAAAGCCATCAGATTTTTGTAAAAGATATGGCAGCTGTTGATTTGATGCCAAACTAAGAACAAATGTACAGACAGAGAGTCTCATTGGAACATTCTGTTAGAAACACTTATGTCAAAACCGTCTATGGTTTATCCTTTATAAATTGATGATTGCTGACTTGGGCTGTGTAAGACTTTAAATAGTTGCAAGCTTGGTAATTTTGCCGACAATAATCTTTGCAGCAATGAAAGTGAATAAAAATATAAAAGACGCACACATAATGAAGCCATCTTACCACATATATTTTCGCGTTATTTACGCTAATTCAAACATCGTATGGTCATAAAGAGGTACTTTGGAAATCCCACAATCTCAGAATCTCACATTTACCGTTTTACATATTAGTTAAATGTTTATACGTATATTTCTTTTACTACATTATAACATCTCTTAATTTTAATTTCGTCAATTTTAGTTTACGTATACGCGTATCACTTATGTTTTATCAATATAATTACCAATTTCTAAATTTTAAATTTCTCTTCTTGGCTACTTTCCCCATTTTACCTTGACATTTCACAAAAATAACTCCTTGATGAACGTTTAATATAATTGCTGATATTGCTAGGATGTCATTTCTAATACTATATTAATTGCATTCACTTATTTAAATTTAATTTTTACTTGTAAGTATTAAGCCAAAACTAATCATGATTTTCCTTCGAAAGATGTTCACAAGATGATATTATTTTTTATCTTAGTTTTGCACCTTGCAATTTAAAAGTAAATTATGTTTTTAATAATCGCTTAAAGTTGAAATTACGCTTCTTTCATTTTAACCCATTTCAATTATTATGGTGTTTCGAAAAAAAATACATGAGTGCAGATTTTTTTATTGTCTTTATGTTATATTTCTTTCTTCAAAATGTTAAATGTAGGATCCCCATTGTCAGTTTTCTATTTTCCTGATATATGACCTGATAAGCTTTTGCATACAAATTGTCCTATTGAATTCACTTAAGGTACACTTATACCATTAAGATAATAGTTATTTACCATCTTGCTCCTAATCTAATTTCGTGCCTCACAATACATTATGCCCTTATATAATATTTAGGTTTCTGTACAATGCATTTTTAACGCTAAAAATTGCAACATACAGTGATAATTGTTCACTCCGATAATTTTGCATTACTTTTGATGATATCATTAATGTCTTTGTTTTTGTTTTATATATTTAAATCACTTAACAAACAGATGCGCTGTGGAAATACGGTCTTAAGTTGTTTGAAACTTTTGGCACAAGCTGAAGGTAAAATTAGTTTTTATGATATTTTTGAAGGTGTATATTTTCAAATGTAATCTCCAAAATATTTATTATACACTGTGGTGTAAATGCTCTGAAGGAGGTTATGAATAATAGTGATTTAATCGTAGTGATATAGGTCGGAGTGAATGTGTATCTTGCTCATAGGATATTGTTCTTGCATTTCTTTTTAATACATAGCTTCGGATCCATGATCTTCGCTAGGAGCATAAAATTCTGAGTGGGTTAATATCTATATGAGATTGTAAGTTTATGCAATAATATTATTACTAAATCTATCGAATTGCTATATCACCCGGTAGGAATAAATATAATTTCTAGTATCAGAAACATGCATTTGTTTTACAGACTTGATATTTCATCTTCCTAACTTTTTACTGGTTTTCCACTTGCTGCCTCATAAGTTTTATGTTATCCATGCCGTATTATTCTGTCACTGTGACGCTCGAAAATTAATTTACATCTCACAACTTTTGACCTACATTTCTAAATTTATTGTATTTTACGTTAAATATATAACTAATTACTGTGCTGCCGAGTTTTCAAATTTATTCAACGTTTCCCCAGCTCTGACAAACAAGGAAGAATATGCATATTATTTTAAATTTATATCCGTATATTTCGAGCGTGAGCTCCCATCTTATTTCTCAGTGATATTTTATGGAGAAATTCTTCAACGAATGTCAAGTGCTGCAGATTAAAGTATTTCACAAGGTTCTAAATTGCTAACGATCTATGATAGAGTTCTCAATTTATTCCACTCTTGTATTCTATCAACCTTTACTCCGCAAGACATTATTATAGCATTCTCTGGCACCAGCAAAGAAAAAAACAATTCATTGATAATGTATATTAAAAAAGATTATAAGGAAACATTTTGATATGTAGATTTTATATTTCAAGAATATGTGTTTTAAATGAAAGTTGATATTTTTTATATGCATTCACCAGCCATATACTTAAAAATAAATTATGATCTTTAAACATGCCCCTTACAGTGAATGTTTTTCTGATATTTTCAACGCATTGCGTGTTCAGTGTTTTACCACCTTTATTCTCAATTTATTTATTTATTTTCCTGTGCGCTATTTTCTATCAACCAAGCATTGATGCACTCACTACGATAACAACTAGATCTCGGAACGACGGCATCGTGAAGAGTAGCCATTATCACAAAGGCTCTTCACAGTAAACATTACATAATTAATTGCGTTAGATACATTATTCAATAAAACGTGTAAATTCTGAAATATTCTTTTACTTCTTATAAACTACGCCAGAAAAGGATTTTAATCAATATAATATGCGTACTTGCATTTAATTCATGATCCCTCATCGCAATTTCATAACTTGTTTCTATGCTTATATATTTAATAATATAATGAAACATTTTGCAGTCGACATTTCTATAACATGTAAGAAACATTCATTAGTATATGCCACTGATTGTGGTAACAACCCACATCTAAAACTACCTATATATATTGGTATATTTTTGAAATATTTTCAATGAAATATTGTAATAAAATAAAATTATAATTTGCAGTGAATGTAGACTATCAAATTTATGAATTAAATATTCATCTTTTAAAATTAACGGTTCTTTAGAAAGGGAACTCATGAAGGAAGTGTTTTGTGTTATATAACAACTGTATTCTTCTGTGGTTAACAGTCCCAACGTTTTCTATAGATAAAAATGAAATATGCATATTTCTGTTTAATGAATAGCTTATCAGATGCGTTCTTATTTCCCCAAAATTATCTTTCTTTAAATTACTATTTCCCTAAAATTACACATTTCCTTCATAAGGGTGGAATATCTTAATACTTGCATCATGCATATAGATATGCTATGCCGCGCTCTACAAAATAATTAATGTATAAACACTGACTTCTATGCATTTCATTTAAATACACCTGATTATATATATATATGTAATCAAATGTATAGAATTCTAATTGTATAATACAATTCTGTTATCTGGTACCAAATTTTAATAACAGCTGTGAGGAAGATAATTTGCATTTGTTTATCTTATCAGTGTTAACTGAATCAACTCTGTCTGATTTCTGAAAGTCTGTGAGAACACTAGTGCACACAGGCAGTAATCAGCTCGCTCATTTGGTAAGAAATGCTGTAAATGTAAATGGACAAAAGTGATACTGAAAATGGTCATCTACGAAATTGCGCTAAAACAAATAAATAAATAAATAGAAAATAACATTATGCGTCATATAAAAGAATCGTATCCCACATTTACTTATTTTATTGAAGTTGTGCATGATCATAACAATAAGTTAACATTCAGAAAACAGAATAGTTAATTTCCTTTTATATAATAAAATAAATGTCATGCAAAATGCTACTTCGTAAGATTTCAGTTATTTTCCCCCTTTAAACGAAAATTATTGACCATTCTGAGCACATTGGATTTTGATATACATAAAAAAATAACTCATATATGTGCAACTCTACTGAAATGAAGTAGTAAGAAACTGAATCATTTAACAACGATGATTCAGCTTGATTGTGGTTTGTATTTCCGTCTTCTAAAATGTTGTCATCAATGTGAAAAACTACATCATATTTCATAGCAACTACTGAAAGTCGTTTTTGGAGATGAATATTTCAATAAATAAAATTTAAGAATGTTTTATATAGATTACATGTATGGTGTATGAAATCACTGTCAGTAAAGAAACTAGGCTACAGACTTGAATAGTGTTGATCATAAAGAAAGGATTTTGTTGTTGCATATACGCTGGTTAGTTTAAGTTTTATTAGATTATGAAAAAAAGAAAATATATATAATTTATACTTAGAAAGATTGTATGCATATACTGTTGGCTAGTTGTTTTATGAATACAGTTTTATGGTAACCGATTAGGATTTTTTTTATTATTCATGATGCAGCAAGTTTTGTGATACATGGTGTAAGATATACATATATATATATATATATATATATATATATATATATATATATATATATATATATATATATATATATATATATATATATATATATATATATATATATACTTGAAAAGCTTAATTATAATTAGAGGCTTCTCAGCGATTAATTATTTCACGAAACTCAGTGATAAAAATTCTAGTTACAATCAATGAAATCGTATGCCAGTTTTCAACGAAGTTATAATATCAGAGGACGGTGAGAATACTTGAGGGAAATAGCATACTTGAAAGAAACGTTTTCTATGGTATTCTCAATGAATGATAGTTTTATTCTTACTCTTTCGAGTGCGTTTGCTCATGTGTGGCCATTTTCATATTCATGCGTGTTGCAAAATTTCAATTATTCATGACAGCTTGCATGCTGAATATCTATCTTTCAATATTTGATTATATTGTTTTAACTATATATAGAATGCTGTCTTCGGTTTTGAATCTTCTGAATGATGTAATAGAAATAATTATCATTGACAGAATTTTGGATGATAATGGATATATTATTAGGTGTAATGATACTTGAAAACTGTAACGTTATTTTAAATGTTTTATCTGAGGAAAATCTAACTCAATTGGGAATTAAATGCAGTCCTAGTCTAGTGCACTTAAAATTGTTATTTCTTCAAAGTTAACAATACTTATAATAAATAACTCTTCTTATTAAATACAATAATATGTCCTAACAAAATCGAGGATACCTTACATGCACTCAAATAAACAATTATTCCAACAAACCAACAATTAAGGATAAAATAAACCATTCAACACACAATCGGTCAATTATATAAATAACCCTTTACAACCATCAAAAAAATGTACCAACGAAAGAAAGCGCACCATATACAAATATACAATTCTTTTGAAAATAAACTAATAAGAAACGTTACAACCTGCAATCATAATTTTTTGTTAAAGATAAAGACGGATAGATTTGTAAAAAATAAACATAATTCTTAATATAATAACACTTTTGAAACGGCGTATTTTTATGAAGCAAACAAGCAATATTTATAAACCAAGGTTTTTACCTCAATGACTTTTACGTCCTGAAATGATATACATTAATTTCAAAATAGTTATACCTCACAAGAATGTATTAAATTATATTGTGTTTAATTATGTAAAGTATTTAAGAAGTATAAATCATCCTGATTACTGCGAAACGTTTGTTAAGACAAATGATGCACACTTTATGCGAGGAATGGGATTTATTTTAATATTGTACGGTTATTGAGACAGTTAAAGAGAGCAACAGTCCTTCGACAGACCAATACTTAATACTATAATGCGGATTAAGAAATAATACAAAATTGCGAAACTGTGGATTCCTCATTTCAGAACGAATTAATTATCCACGCGAGACATCAATAAAACCTAATGAATCTTTAGGAGATGCCAAATTTGATTGTAAAAGAGCCAATATTCGCTTCGCTTAGTATCAAATGAAGATCTAGTAATCTTTTTAAACGTAAATAATTTGTTGAAAGGTCAGAGTTAATAAACTGAGCCGCATAAGCCTACAAAAGTTTAATTAATTAAATTTACACCTGTATTGTGTATAAAATGTCATCAGTCATATGATCAATTCTCATGAACAATAGGGGTGGAATTTTTAACATTTTATTAATTATACTTCATGCGAAATGAGATATGTTTATTTCCATAGTGTTTCTGTTGAGGTGGTGGAAGCGTAAGCGTTTCGGACAATATTATTAGCGGTATCACTTTCGACTCATTACGTTTATAATTCAATTCTCTCTATAGTGAATTTGCTTTTAGTCTAATTAATTATAATTAAAAAGTTCCAATCAAGCACTGGTATTAATGAACTTCCTTGGACACTCCATCTCATGCCGTGCCAGAAACCATGAAAACGGCCACATAACTCCTAAGTACAGGAAACAAGAAAAAAAGAAACATCAGGAAACTTCTCCGACCAGACAAACATGTTCTAGGTATATAATGAATATGTGCCACGGAAACCATGTCATTGCCCATGTACATCTGAAGACCCAGAGGAAAAAAAGATACAGGGTACAATTAGTATGAGCAGAGAAGTAAAATTTCTTGCTATATAACGAATATAGAAGGCATGTATTATACCCAATTGACATAAGGAATCCTAAAATATCTTAATTCGCATGACACTGAGGCTTGAAGCACAAAACTTATTAATACAAGCAAATGCTACAACATCATACCCTTCTACATCTAACATGTAGTGAAGCAACTTAAACTAATTTTCCTATTTACAACATTCATACGAATATTATAAAGGGATTATACGTGGGGAGCTCATAGAAACGTTAGCACGTCGTGTGAAATGCTTAGCAGTATTTCGTTTGACTTTACGTTGTTAGTTCAAATTTCAACTAGCTTGAATTTGCCTTCCATCTTATCTGGGTCGATAATTTAAGCAGACGTTGCGTATCGGGCTCTGCCTGATTGAGCGGCTTCCACCACCATGCCTGCTGTGTTTTCCCCTCTATGTCTACTCCGTTGTGGACAATTTATAAATACGAAATGTTAACACGCCGTGTGAAATTCTTAAGGGTATTCGCCTGAGAGAGCTCTGGGTTCAAATTTCTGTGTCGATAGATTAAGAACCAATTGAATACTAAACTAATAGTCTCCTCTCCACGAATTTTCGGGCCTGGAGGCATGTGTAAGAAAGGGAAAAATATATATAAAAAGGAATTTTGTTGAGACTCATGTGCTTGCTATAGTTGGATTCCACGGTAATTACTAGACTCCCACACTCTATTCAGTATTTTTAATTCTTGGTTTTCCTGGCCAGAGATGCAATCTTCTGCAGGCACCAGCTCATAACATATGTTTTATATACATCAAAACTTGAAAAATATGTTATCTCTAAATTCCCAGATAAATATGCGTTGTTTAGAACTGAGAATCTTTTTTAAATACTATAGTGTTCGATGCTTATTATTGAATTTATTTTTCCTCCTAATTGGAATACCAGACATTTCGCTTAGTTACCGTGCATACATACGCACGCAACAATAGTTCTCACAAAATCTTTTTGAAACATGAGGTTCTAATTTCTTGAAGAAGTATAGTTCGTCTTTATCCAGGACATCTCAAAATACCGACATGATTTTGTTTTTCTTTGCAACTAACAACACCATTTGAATTCATTAACATATATTTCAACTAAAGAGCCTATGAGTCATTACGATTTCAATTATTAGCATTTGTGCTGTTTTATCACAGATTATTTCTTGCTAAGTCATCTCTCCTGCTTTTCTTTTGAAAAGGTACTGGATAAATATTTGTATGCTTAAAAAAGAAGTTGCGATGACCAGTAAGCTAGGCTGTGTGGAAAGATAATCATGAACCGTAATCCAGTCACTTATATTGGCAATGGAAATGTGTTGCAAAGACGAAATTCCTGTTCACTGAAACTATCTTCGCAAATATATCCTTTATATAACTAACCAAAGTATGACACTTAGGAAACTTTTCCGATTTAATAAATTCTGTGACGGGAAATTAGAGAAGTGTAAATCATCTTGAAGGCAAGTGTTTTGGCGACAGAGTACCATATTATAAACTTGCTCTGTATGTGTGTGTGTGTGTGTGTGTGTATGTGTGTGTGAATCTTAAATCGGAATAGTAGGGCCGCTTTTATTTATCACACTATTACATTCTCTGGTTCGCATATTCATTTAGTTCGGTAGCTTTTAATTTAAATTAGCTTGTAATTGTTTACGACACATTTAGATATTCATTTAAAGGACTTTTGATTTGCCGAGTTGTTAAAGTGTCAGATGAAACATTTACAGTGCTTGCCTGAGCAGATAAAAGACTCTCTTCAAATTCCACCGATATCAAGTTTGCTTTCATCGTTATGGATTCGATTATTTAGTACTAGCGTTTGGAAAATCAATTATCGTCTTCACTATAATTTATTTTTGGTGTGCACAAATTAAAATGACTGGTACGTGTGACCCTAAATATCCACAGCTTCACCCTATACTCGCCTTGTTTATATACTATATTATTATTAATAGAATCCGTAACGATGAATAGCAAACTTGATGTAGGTGGAATTTGAAGAGAGTATTTTATCTGCTCGAGCAAGCACTGTAAAACTTTCATCTGACACTTTAACAACTCGGTAAATCAAAAGTCCTTTAAATGAATATCTAAATGGTCCATAAACAATTACAAGCTAATTTAAATTAAAAGCTACCGAAGTAAATATATATGCGAACCAGATAACGTTACAGTGTGATAAATAAAAGCGGTCCTACTATTCGCATGCAAAGTTCACACACACACACACACA
>JACXVO010029438.1:398295-408988 GCA_015501135.1 Hapalochlaena maculosa
CCGCAGTCAAATGACTGAAACAATTAAAAAAGAATAAAGAAAGAATATATACATATACACACACACAACAGGCTTCTTTCAGTTTCCAACTACCAAACTCACTCACAAAGAGCTTTGGTCAGTTTGGGACTATAGTAAAGGACATTTGCCCAAGGTACCACCCAGTGCGATTGAACTCAGGACCACATGTTTGGGAAGCTAGCAACATAAGCACATCTGTGCCTTCTCGTGTGTAATTTATTTAAAAAGTTATTCTAGTTCTTGACACTAATTAGTTGCACATAACTGTAACGACTATTTATGAGGCTTTTCTACTGCTTTGTGGAGGTCGTGAAAAAAAAAAAAGTCCAACAATGTCCGCGAGTGACTTCCACACGAGCAAAACAAATCAAAATAACATTAACCATTCGTTAATATTGTTCTCTTTCAACCACGCACCAAGGTGGTTAGCCATTGACCTGTTGTTCTGCGCCTGAATTGAATATGTTAATACAAACTTAACTTATTGTTTTTCCATGCAGATGGCAACCCTCAAACGAAGACAATATTATTTGTTGACATAAACAGGGAAACGACATGTACAAACACTGTCATTTTAAAAATAAACGAAGTAGCTTAATGTCATTATTTAATGTCTGCTTTTCCATGCTAACATGAGTTGGATTGGTCGACAGGATTCCTCTTGCCAATCACTTTACAACATATGCCAGGTGCATTCTTCATGGCATCAGCACTACTGGGGGGTCAATAAGTAACTTGCAAGACAATTTTAAAAAAGGACACTTGACTGAGTGGGGGGAGAGTAGAGGGGAAGGTGGCTTTATGGCAAGTATCGGGAGGTTGAAGTATTAGAGAGGAGGAGGGACACAGGAGAGACATGGCTACTTTGCATTATATAAGGGTAGATAGGAGTAACTCAAAAAGTTGTTGAGATGTCAGAGCATCTCAAGACACAAGAAAGTTAACATAAGACAAAGAGAAGAATGGGAAGGGTTAATGAATAAGTCATGAGGTGAGTGAGAAGGAATAAAGGAATGGAGGGATGGATGACCAATGAACATGGATGGAGAGCTGATTGATGGTGAATATTAGTTTGGTGAGGGGAGGGTGAAAGAAATGGGAGTGATCTGAGGAAGGAGGTGGTAATAAGCAGCAATACTAGAAGGAAGGAAAGCAGCAGTGTAATAAACTTGTGGACAGATCAAAGAGAAGAGAAAGAAGGAAACACAAAGTGGTAAAGATGGATGTCAGAGGTACACGGGTGGCTGTAGAAAGTGGGGGTGTCAATAATGACAGTAGATATGAGAAGGTGCTAAAAAAATGAGGTATGGCAGTCTGAGGGAGAGGAAGAGATCTCTGGAAGAACAGAAAGGGGTGATTCGGAGAGAATAAAGTGAGAAGGGATAATAGTGAAGATGAGGGACAGATTTTGAAAGAAAATAGTTCCAGAGAGAAGAAGAAGAGGCAACTGCTAGCACAAAAGGGAAAGAAAATGGTGAATATTCTACTCTCAAATGACTATAAAATCTGAATACTGTTGATGCTAGAGGAGAGGTGAGATAGATTTTAGGAAGATGAAAGGGGAAAAAAAGCTTGACAAAAGCAAATAGGGTATTGGGGCCAGACCCAGTGAGTGCATGACCACAAACAATTTTTTTTAGGAGCTCATCATCATTATTATTATTGTTTAATGTCTGTTGTCCATGCAAATATAGATTGGACGTTTTGACTGAGACTGGCAGGCCAGGTGGCCACACCAAGCCCCAGTTTGGTTTAGCTTGGTTTCTATAGCTGGATGCCCTTCCTAACACCGGCCACTCTGAGAGTGGAGGTGTTTTTTATGAGCCACCTACATGTGTGCCATTTGCGTCACACTATAACAGACAAGTCTTCCCATGCAAAACAAATCACCAGTCTGCTCAGGCCTTTAGCACCTCCTCTGTGGAGCTCAACATCTTGAGATTAGTAAAGACTAGTGTTAATTTTTTTTTCCAGTTTAATCCAACATAGTATTAAGTTAAATGAACATGGATTTAAATCTAAATTCGATTTCAGTAAAAATAAAACATACTGGCGACCCGACAGAAATGTTAGCGTATCGGGCATTTCGTCAGTCTTTTTGTTTATAAGTGCAAGAGGGGCTGTGTGGTAAGTAGCATGCATACCCACCATATTGTTTCAGGTTCAGTTCCACTGCATGGCACCTTGGGTAAGTGTCTTCTGTGAGTGGATTTGGTAGACAGAAACTGGAAGAAGCCTGTCATATATGTGTGTGTGTTTGTGTGTTGTTATTTGTCCCTTCCCCCACCATCACTTGACAATCAATCCTGGTGTGTTTGTGTCCCTGCCACTTAACGGTTCGGCTAAAGAGACACTGATAAAATAAGTACTGGGGGCTTGCAAAAGAATAAGTCCTGGAGTTGATTTGTTCAACTGAAGACAGTGCTCCAGCGTGGTGCAGTCAAATGAGTGAAATACATAAAAGAATAATAGAAAAAAATAGAGCATTCTTTACCTTCGGTGACCTGGATGGCACGGCCGAGGAGCTGTGCTTTTACGAGGACTCCCAGTTTCAGCTTTGTAATGGTCATCTTTCATTTCAATAGCAATTTGCTTTGTGGTTTTATGCTGAGATATCTGCATATTTGTTCGATAATCAACAATAATGGACATGATTCCCATTGACGTTGGAAATCGTCCTGCTTTTAACCTTTGATGATCCGGCCCCAGTTCATTTAACTGAGGTGTGCCATAGTATATCTTGTAACATATAATGTAATTATCAGGCCCTTGCTTTCGAGATAATGTATAACCAGGAGTGATTCTGGAAGTATAGATTAACGACCGCAAAGCTAGACACATCTTTGAATAAAGAACATGTGGTACTCTGTTTTCACGATCCTGATTTTCTTTATTGTCACTGGACATCTTCAAACCCATGTGCCAGGTTTCCAATACCATAGAATCCCCTTCAGTGGTTTTAAGAGAAATTTCAACACACACAGTTTGTCCCGAGAGAGGTTGATAACCAGTTGTAAAACTTCGAGCATGTCGATTCAATTCTGGCACATCTTTCAAAGTAGGAGAAAACTGGAAAAGATAAGAATGTTTAATTATTGTTAGACATTGCCAAAAAGTCATAACATAACAAGATTCTTTAACCCTTTCGTTACCTGATTTCTGTTGAGATGTTGCGTGTGTGTTTCAGTTATTTAAAATATAACAAAGAACTTAGTAAAATAACTGAGTTATCATTATGTTAGTGTTAAGAACATAAATTGTGACGAAGGTTTGGTGAAAGGGTTTAATTCAAAACTTATGAAAACAAAGCATTTGTACTAAAGAGCCCGAGACAGATTCAGCTAGGTTGGTAATGAAAGGGCTGATATTGTGTAAAAAGAAAATTTATACATAAATTGGATTGGTTCACAATTTAATCGCAGCTAGGTAGTATGTTTAATTTGTTCACTGAACACTGCCATGAATTCCCTTACGTTTGCAAAAGTCCCTCCAAATCACAAAATGGGGGTGGGGGTGGAATCTGCCCTATTTTTCAAATCCTGACAGCAACACTGTAGCTGGATACAGGATAATAATTTAATTCTGCACTTCATCACATTCAAGAATATAAACACACTTTTAAGCACAACATATGCAGAGTCAAAAAGAAACACTACCTTTCACCGGCACACCAGAGTCGGCACTGCATGAACTACTGTACTCTCCCTCCCTAGTGTGAAGCTTCCTATCTCAGACAGCAAGCATGCACACAACAACCAAACACTGTGTCACTGGAACTGTGAAGCAAATAGTTTTACACAAAGATTTTTTTTTTCATAAACTGGGGTGACTGCTACCGACATTAATCTTAAGGACTATATAATGTACAAAGAAAGAATTAAAGGAAAACAAAGGACTCATTATATTGAATGTTATCGATAATAATGAGTGGAAATAGGGAGTTCCGCAGTGCCTGTACATGAGCCACCACTGATCCAAGGATAGAAACCATGAAAGATGCAATCCTTGGATCCATTGGGTCTTTCAAACCAGCAGCTCCATGCTGGTATTGGAACAAGGAATGTTAAATGACGATGACCAAATAAAAGACAATTCCAAGACAGATTCTTGAGGAAAGTGTTTAGATTTATTAAAACATAGTATGAAGCTCATTAGTGATATTGAAATAGACTTCAACAACATTGGTAGATTTTACAAGGTTTTACACTGCCCCCCTTCTTTTTTTAAGTTGTCACGTGTTGTATTTTAATACATATTTAAGCCTTTAGTGTTTAAACTGACCATATTGGGCTTCTCACAGCTTCTCTACAATATCATTCTATTAATAAACAATTATACCATAAAAATCCAAAAGCTATGAGGTAATGCATGATTAATTCAAAATAATGTGAATAAATAAACATTATGTTTGTCAAGGATTTTGATGCTGAAGGGTTAAATATCATTAAAAGGAAAATAGTCAACTCATATCCCTAGCATTATGCGTCTGATACAAATTTTTATAAAGGAGAGTTATGTGAAAGTGTTGACCCGTTTTAATGAGGGTTTTTAATTTTGCGATTTCTGTCAAAATTTTGAAGATAAATAGCGATAACAAACACACGGAAGCATCCAGTTACCAGTATTGCAATGAATAAATTAAATACAATGGTTAAATAAATACAAGCACTGTTTTACATCCAAGTTAACTTTGGTAAATTATTTACCTAACGGCACTTTTATTGCAGTAAATAAACCAAGTACAACTGTCCTCAAATGAGGACAGTGGGTTAATGTGTGTTAAGATGCTTCGTACATCTTCCTATATGTACCAAAAGTAAAAAGAGTTATAGAATATTTTAAATGGACACTTAATTCTTCTCTGAAGAAACGGAGCAGGGAAATGCTTTTAAGTCATTAGGGATGCTT
The DNA here is from genome assembly GCA_015501135.1 of Hapalochlaena maculosa. NCBI lineage: Eukaryota > Metazoa > Mollusca > Cephalopoda > Octopoda > Octopodidae > Hapalochlaena > Hapalochlaena maculosa. The sequence goes on from JACXVO010029438.1 coordinate 403,225, forward strand.
GTAAAACAAACAATTCTGATTGTCAGCTGCTTTCTTCCAAAGCATGATAAATAAGAACATCTTAACCTACTAAACTACACCGAAGTATAGTAATTGCACCTTATCTAAAGGTAAAGGTCTGGAATCAGACGATGAAAGTGAAACAAAATGCTGCACACGTTTCTACTCCTATCGTTGCAAATTTATTTTTTATTTATCTCACTCCGAAGTCCGAGCACCATCATCTGAAAACAAGTCGATAATTCAACCACATGTTTGACAGGAACTTGTGAGGCGTTACGACTACATTTGAAGGCAGAACTAAGCTTATAAACAAATTTTCACCAGACCAAGTCACACGACTGTACATGGCTCTAATGATCAGTAACAGCCATACATACATAAGTACTTACGTAGTACGTGTTTGCGTTTCAAAATCAAGATTGTTTTTACTAATTTAACTCAATTATAATCAAGCATTATTATTGTTATTATTATTAAAATACTTATAGTAATATATACCACTACATGTTGTTGATTTAGTTTAATTATCTTTATTACTATTATAGTATAATATAATTGTGGAACACTTCTAATGACAATATATTGAATTCAGCTTTCTTTAATAATTTTTCGTTCCATCCATCTTTCTCCCTTCATCTATCTCTCATCGCATATGATACTACTCAACGTTAGACAGGTTATCCAGGTATTAAAAGAAAACGCGCCCTCTTTACGTGCACACATTGATTTTTACAGTTGCTATTATTGATTTGTAAGCATAAGCACAGAGCCTAGAATTTGGAGGATGGGTTAGTCTTAGATTAAATCGACAAGTTTCTTAGAAAGCTAGTAATTTATTAACTCTAGGAAAGACGAAAAGAAAAGCCAGCATTGATACGATTTGAAATCAGAACGTATAGGGCATGTAACTAAATGTTTTTACTGAAACTATATATATTATATAGGTATGTATATATATATATATAATATATATATATATACACACACACACTCTATGCACAATTCCCGAAATTTTGAGGGATGGGGCCAGTCGATTAGATCGATTCCAGTAGGCAACTCGAAAAGTTGGAAGGCTAAATAAATAATAAAGACAAAACCGACCATGGTCAAAAAATAACCTGTATTATTACTAAAGAAACTACGGCAAATGCACATTACGAAAACTGTAAATAACTTGCAACACAAATATAGAGATAGGGGGGGGTCTATTTAAGTAGTCGAATTGTTTTACTATAGAGATTATGGACTTGGAATAGAAAATCCACATTCACGTTTTGAACACTGGAACGGAAATTAAAAACCATCAATCAAAAGTTTTAGTCTGGAATAATATCCAGAATGGCTAGAATGGGATGAGAAATCTTTGTGAAGCGCCTGATCCACTCGAAGGGGAGGGACTGTTTTTCAGAACCTCCCTAGAGGAAAATACCTAAAATAATTTAGAAATGATCTAATAAACAACATCACACATAAGTAGTCAAGTGAGTAGAGGCGAAACGAAGAGATACGTATGTATATAATAATATATATAAAATATACACATACAGATAATAACAATAACAAAATAATAAGTGAGACCTCGATATTATCAAAATAGAGGAACGGATCTATAAATATATCAAATTTTGTCTTAATAACTGAAGTGATGTTGGGGTTTTTGGCCTCGACATTCGAAACTGAGTAATTGTTATGGCAAATAACTGCCTGTCCTATATATATATATATATATATATATATATAAAACATTACAACGTTACTTGCAAAAAAAAAACATGGAATTTATATCCCCTACATGATTAAAAATATGGGACTTCTCTAGACAATAAGAGGCACTTCTACGAAGACACTACTTCTGCGGGAGATAGCAGACAAATTTCTTTTAAAACATACCCTAGTCTTAAGGAAAACCACATTGAATAACGTAACCCTGCATGCATATATACACTGCCCTTTAAAAGATATACGTTGATGGTCACAAATTAAATAATGCATTTGGTAGGGCGAAATAACAACACTAGATAGATGCTTGTCATTTTGCATTGATCTGATATATATCTAAACGAGAGTCGATGCAAATTGCAGGGTGCCTTAAAACATACTACCAGGAAATGGAGATAGACACCTCGATATAATCTTGTTTTAACAACCCCAACCAAGTTTATTATCGTGTAATACGATAAGAACATGACACGTCGCCGTCTCCACTGTTTAAAACTGGGTCAAGTGAAGAATGTCTGCCAGATGAAGGCATTAAAAGATGTTGTTCAGCTGTAATTATTGTTATTTTGCTTCAAGCGAGTCCTTATACAACAAACATAGTGATGAAATCCATTCCTGTCGTGACTACCAAGTCCTTTTTTTAATATATATATTTCTTTTTGGAAGATACTACACTCCGATCTACATCATTCAATGTACCCATCTATTTTTTTTCTTTTTTATAAGAGTGTCATTTAAAATATTTATTTATTGTTTCTAGTAAGGCAAGCAATCAGGGAGTGGCTCCCTTGTTTACCATAATTGCTCCAATGTGGAGCAATTATGGTAAATTATTTAAACAGTTGAACTATTATTCTTATATAACAATTTAAAACTAATATACTGATAGAAACGTGACAGGTGTACAATAAGTGGGAGATTGCTTCACACAAACTCTCTCAATGAGGCAGAAGAATAAACGAAAATAATTTATCAATAAGAATAAACATTCCATTTTTTTTAATATCCTTTTAGAATGGAATCTTCATAAAGACAACCTTTATAAAATTGAGAGGAAAACGAACAAATGCGCATACCTATACATGTGGTACTTGTTTATTTATTATAAGAATGCTTTTACAAAACAAACTTGATAAATATGAAGTACAAAGATTAAAAAGTACGCTTAATGTTGACAATAATTACCCAAAAGTACTCAAAATAAGAGTGGACAGACATAGAATAAGTAATTATAGAATAAGAAACACATTTTAACAATATGAGTAGAATTAATTAAAATTTTTTTTTTTACATACCCAATATTGTGAAGGTGAAGAATTTTTAGTTTGGATCCTTTCACCTAACCGAGACTGGACAATGGCCTGCACTGCAATGATTGAAAAACTCCGCAAGAATTTCTCCAAGTCTTTAGACTCTGAACTGCTAATATTTTGGTTATTCATTCCGTACATGTTTACCAATTTGGCATTAACTGTTTAATAATGGTTACAGCCAGTGGTTACGTCTCATTTAACAGAGAATACGATATTGATGATATAAAGCGATTATTAGGAGCAAGATTTACAAAAACAGCCAATTTACATACAAAATTAAACCTCATAACTTATTCTTCATTGTACAAGACAATTGGTTCCAACACAAACAATGGAATTATTCCATCATCCTGTCTTGATACAAGTTCTATCCTCAATAAAAACTTGTCTTTTCGAAAGCACGACCAATCTTATTATTCCAAGTAACATAGGTGGAAGTAAACAAGACGTGGCATATCAGAGGAAGGTGAAACCAAAGTCCAGGTGTTCCATGATGTTTTCAGTGTAATTATTATAAACCTTACTCTGTCCTAAGTCCATAATTTCGATTGTAATAAGTCTTACTGTATCCCAACTCTGTAATCCAATTAATTAGAAGACATGAATTTGTCCCAAGTCCATAATATTTTTAACAAGTCGCAGTGTTTGGGATGGAGATAGAATACCCAGAATTCCTGGAGAGACAGAGAGAAAAAAAAGAAAGAGTGAGTGAGCGAGTAAGAGAAATAAAGGGGAAAGAGTGAGTGAGTAAGAAAGGGAAAGAGACAACAAGAGAAAGAGAGGGCAAGAGACAACAAGAGAAAGAGAGAGAGAGGGAGATTTTCAACTTCCGTCAATTCAAACACTTCCGATTGGTGGAGAATGAATCAAATTGACAAAGTAAGTTTAAGTGTGAATGTGTAATATCCTGTTAAATTCATTTGATTATTTAATAGTCTGCATCATTCGCCTTGTCTTGTAATTCCGTTCGTGTCAATGATGTTTAATACAAGTATTAAATAGAATCCAATATTTGGCTCGTTTGTCTGCTTTACGTTCTGAGTTCAAATTCCACCGAGATCAACTTTAACGTTTCCTACTTTCGGGACTGATGAAATAGAACCGGATGCAACCGAATAATTCCACCCCAAAATTCCAAACCTTATTCTTATGGTAGGAAAAAAAATATTTTACTAGTATCTTATTTTAACGTTCTATGAACGGTAAAGTTGACCTTGACTATATTTCAGCTCAAAGGATTAAGGTCCGTCTGGAATGTAAAATACCCTTAGCAATAAAATAAAACCGAATGATAATTCAGATAGGAAATATAAATTTCATCTCACTGGAAGTTTTTTTGTTTTTTTTTTACCGCTTCGGGTTTTCTGGGATATTTATGACATATCTAATCGACCTTCGTGTACATCGTGGCTGTGATTAATAATAATTGAAGTTGTTCCCTCGGGAGTGGTTTAACTCTTGGTTAGCTCTAAGTGAGCAGTCCTACCATCAAAGGCATTCGAGCCACAACGATCGTACTTTTCTTTTTCTTATTTTCGGGTAGCCGCCTTCCTTTTTTAAGATAGAGTATATTTTAAGGGAGATTTGGCTGCTATTGCTAGCATGTCAGGCGACAGGACAGTGGGAAGAGACAATATAATAAAATCAGAAGACATTCCACCTCTTTCTATAAAATAACTGATTTTCTTTATTTTAAAATAAACTAAGCGTTTCGAAATTATTTATATCCCGCTGAAATTCCACTTTTCGAATGTCACTCATAACAGTGATTTCTAACTAGACAATAATTATTGGGGAATAGGTGTGTAGAGTTAACAAAATCGAACCAATATTGTACTTATTTTATCGACCCAGTAAAGGTGAAAAGCAAAGAATACGGTAATTTTTACTAAAGAAATCTATGCAACAAATGCGTAAAAATTACTAGACAGACTCAGTCAAGAAAGATCATATTTATAATTTGATATAATCCATATTTGGCCTGCTTTTGTATTTAACGATATGATATTTTATATGTTTAAAGCGGCAAGAAATAAGAAACGCTAGCACGCCGGGCAACATGCTTAGCAGTATTTAGTCTGCCACTACGTTTTGAGTTCAAATTCTGCCGATGTCGACTTTGCTTTTCATCCTTTCGCGGGTCAATAAATTAAGTACCAGTTGCATACTGAAGCGATCTAATCCAGTGGTTCTCAACCGGGAGCCATATGGCTCCTGAGGGTCCATATGAAATTCTTGGCGATCCACACAACAAAGGTGTATATCAAGGCCCCTGTAAAAACTTTGCTGTAGATGTATATGTATTGGTATTTATTTGCAAGAAATAGTGGGGGTTCTTTATTCAATATATGAAAAAAAATAGAAATTTTGAAAGGTGTTTCCATAAAATATTCTTTAAAAGTCGAATAACTATGGGGGGTCCCACCATAGTAAAATAGTATACAAAGGGATCCATAGATAAAAATAGTTGAGAACACCTGGTCTAATCGATTGGCCTCGCTTAGCCTCATTGTGCGCAATAAAGAAATATATATTTTATGTTTGTGTAGCTCACGCGAAAGAGGTAGACCAAGAAAAACGTTCAACGAAGTGTACCCGTTGACCGCATGGGATACTGTGGAAGGTCCAACCACCCACGTCACATCTACTCTAACACAAATATTAGGGTAGCGGACTCGGGGTCGTTAGATCGCGGTTTCGATTCCCGGACCGAGCATTGTGTGTTTATT
>JACXVO010029518.1:819800-831632 GCA_015501135.1 Hapalochlaena maculosa
GTAGTAGTAGTAGTAGTAGTAGTAGTAGTAGTAGTAGTAGTATAGCTGGACCTGTGAAAATTTCACAGAAAACAAGATAAATATCGTTAAAATGCGTGCTGGTGGGTCGAGAAATGTTCATATACTGTGGCATTGAAATGCAGATAACTGGAGGAATCGTTAGCTCGCCAGCAAAATGCTTAGCATTATTTCGTCACTCTCAACGCTCTGAGTTAAAATTCTGCCGCTGTCGACTTTGCCTTTCATCGTCAGTGGTCCGATAACCTATGTACCAGTTATGTATAGGTGTCGATGTAATTGTCTGGTTCCTTCACATCAAATATTTCAGGAATTGTGCCAAAAGTAGAGGGTATGTGATTTGATTATAACATTTTCATTTCTTCAATATCAGTATTCATAAAAATTTGTTTTAATCGGCCATGATATCCTTATAGATTAAACAAGGAAATATTATCACTATCACAGCAGTTGAATGTATCCTACATAAAAGTACGAACATAACAGTTATAAAATACTACGTACATCTCCCTATTCAAGCATTAACAATTTTGTTTTTCTATTATTATATTCCTCTTACGCCTCTCTTCTTATTTCAGCTCTGCCTGTTATAAAATAATTTTGTTTCTTCTATATTTTCCCCTCCTCTTTGAACTTGTTTCTCGTACTTTGAACGTAATTATGCCTTTCCTTCTCGTCCATATATCACCTTCTTTCTTCACCTCTATTTCTTACGTTTTCTAAGTAATGCTGCGTTTTCTCTCAAGTGTTCGTGCTGCTCTTCATCTCTGACTCTCTTATTTTGAAAATACACTTCTCTTTGTTCGTGGATCATTTTGTTATCCTTTACTGATTCCTTTCACTCCTAAGCCGTAGGATTCTCTTCTTCTCTTGGCTTATTTCGTTTCTCTGCTGCCTCATCTACACATCAGATTCTTTCTTTCCTCCCACTTTTCTTCTACGCAACCGTTATTTCTTTCTACATAAACGATCTCGTGCAAAGTCCTCGTGCGAGTAACCGCATGTTAAAACTTATAATGAAATAAATAAATCTACAAAATGGTTCGGAGTCTTTCAATTGAAAATCATAAATGAATTGGATATGTTAGAGAGTTTTGGTTTAAAATATGAAAATATTTCTGAAATACTCAACTCACATCACATGTCAAAGCGCACTTAATTATATTTCAGGAAGGTAAAATATAAAGGCGAAAATAGAATCAATTTTTTTTTATTTTGCTCGGCTCAATAAAGTGAATATTTTTAGATGCTTTCGTCAATTCTTTGATCTAGGAAAAAACAAATTGGAAAAATCCTGACCAAAACATAACCATTCTTACTTGTTAAAATCTTTAGAAAAAGAACGTTGTGTTTATTTCCACAACGCAACACTTATGACCATACACATACATTCATATGTATGCATGAAAACGTGGGTGACTTAAAGTCTTGTTTACTTATGCATGTCAATAAATGAGCCAAGTGTATGATTCTGTGTAGTTGTTCAATTTGACAGAAGCAACAGTCAAATGCCTCTCAATTAAGGAAATGGGAAATAGAATTGGCATTTTTTCTTATTTTGTTCGTCTCTATGAATTAATTAATTTTAATACTTCAGTCCATTACTTTCTCCATGAAAAAAGATATCGGAAAAAAAAACAGACCAAGACAGAGAAAGGAAGAAAATGAAAAGTTTATATTCGAAAGTCAAAATATGTGTTTAGCTAAAGTTGTACTTGCAACGAATTCAAAAATTGAATTTCAGAACGTAAAACTTACTACGTTATCTCTTGTAAGGCCGCATTCAAACGGTTAGAAGACCTGCAAGTGTGTCTGTGTTGCTGTATCATTGGCCTCTGACAGACAGGGATCAATTTAATTTCAATTACAGAAAGAAGTTCAAATACCAAATGATCACACATACTTTCTCTCTCTTTCTCTCCATCTCTCTCTTTCTCCTTCTCTCTCTCTCTTTCTCTCTCTCCCCCTTTCTCCCTCTCTCTCTCTCTCTTTCTCTATCATTTCCTCTCTCCATTGCACAATAGAAGCGTCCAATTTAAGTATCTTGGTTTTCGCATTAAGTTAACCGATGCTTTGAGGCCCCAGTAGACATGCATGTTCTGAAATAATATAACGTATAGCTGGTAGTCCCGAGTGTCTTCCGGAAAATGGAAGAGATCTATTTAGATATTAATATTTAAGCAAGAGATTTCCATTCAACAATTTCTCACTCATAATCATGACACGCGTCAGATCCGCACAAAAAAAAACTTGGTGTAATAATGTATTTCGTAATGTTTTTTTTTGTTTGCCAAGTAAACGCAGGCCCTCGATATTCCTGTTTCACTCATTTATTAACGATTTTAGTCTAACGGGTGCTTATTAACCTGGAATCTCCCGTCTCGCAGTGATACAACCAATCGTCGTGATTTCTCTTGCTCTACTTAGTTCATTCTGTTCTATGATATGTATCTGTAGATACGCATGCGTCTGTATGTGTGTTGGTGTTTGATATATCTGACCTCCCGAGTAACAGCCGGATTTTGTGGAGACAATAATGTGAACCTCTATGGATATAACAAACAACTCAAAAGAAGCGTAAATACGCCGACTACCACGTAGCTCCACCGTCCAACCTATAAAAGTACAAATAATCCACTCACTCTCGGTGACAGGATAAAATTATTTACGTTTCTTCGTTGGAATCCGAATAAACGTAACGACACCAACGACAAAAACGGTCACACAATAACACAAGCAACAACAACATCAACATCAGCAACAATAATAATACATCTGAAGGCTTTGACTATAACAGCAACCAAAGTCACAACAATAGTATAGCAACTTTAGGACCGGCTGTAAATCCATCAACTGCAATCTTCACGATATGGCATTATAAACGAACGCATAAATACACACGTATAAAACAACATTAAAGTGTTGGAGAAGGGCAACAGCAGCAGCAGAAGCAGCAGCAACGGAGGAAGAGATGAAATAACATTAAATTTAATAACAATAATAACAATGACAATGATATTATAGATAAACACGAACACAAAACAGAGTAAGATACAAGCATGTCAAAGCTAGGGACCTGAATAACTGTCGTTTCAGCAGTGAAGAACATTAATACCAAAGTAGGGTCAGCATATGAGAGAACACTGGCTAATTTAGTATTAAAGCTACGGTTAATAAGGGCAATGATAACAACGCCGTCTCAATAAAAGTACGAATGGAATAACACTCACCACTTTACCACACAGCGTGCTCTCTAACGACTGAAGTGGGGAAACAGGTACAAACTGGGTAATACACATACATGAGCCATACAAGCAGACACATATGAGAAAATTAGACTAAATACATAAAAAGATACAAAAGGAACTCTAGAAAGAGCAAAGGTATACACAACATAAAAAGCGAACTCGTATACACAAACAAAAATACACAATATTATTTCAAAGTCTTCCGCAACAATATCTATGGCACTAGCCACAATGACAACACCAACAACTACTACGATGGACGTAATGGGGAGTAATTGCGACACTCTTATTCTCCTTCTCAATCACGTTACTGTCTAAGGGTACGGAAAGGCTTATGTTCTGCCACTTATTTGAGACTTTGTCAATTACTACCAAATTCGGACGATTATTTTCCAATTGCTTGGCATTTATGACACTTTTGTTCCCACCATATCTCTACATTGCCATCCTCACTAGTTTTTACATCATCAAATACCTACTGAAACCACTTCCCAGCACACTTCCCCCACACCTCATACACACCTCCCAGTAAATCCGTGAACCCATACAGTCATGCCTTCTTCGGTACTCCTTCTGAGCCAATCCGTTTTAGCCTGCAGCAAAAAGCGCAACTGACTCAGAGAACTTTCCACAGATTCAGCATTCTGCAGCAACATCTCCTTGAATAATTTCCTAGTATTTCCTCTTGTGCATCTCAAACAAAGGTTTCAGTGCTCTTAGCCAGATTCCCAGTTCTAAGTCATTACCATGATCTTTCATCCGCCAAACCTGCCACATCCCGGAAGAACTTTCCGTGCATCTTCTTCCCAGCCAATTCATCTGCACATTCTCTGTCCACACGCTTCATATACTCAGGCTTGGTCTCATCCACCTCAACTTCACTGGCCACAGCCTTGAGCATCTACTCATTACTTCCAGCCACACCCTCTTTCAGTGATATCTCCTAGGCCCCAACACCATCTTTCGCACTCACCAACCCTCTCCCACCGTATTTACTCTTCTGATACAACATGACTGCCCTGCTTATGATGTGGAACACCAAACATGCCAATAATTTCCTTGTCTTGATGTCCACGTCAAGCAAATCCTAATCACATCATTCCAAAATCCCAGCACGGTACATTAATACACTGATATCCCATGCCTTGATCGCCTAGATCAACTTTCCGCCGTACAGGTTTGAGTTCGAAATTAGTTTCGTCCTTCTAAGATAATCCTTCATATCCCTCTTCATAATGCCTACACACTCCAACACTCCCAAATATCTATACCCCGCTTCTTCTATTTCCTTTTTCGAATGGGCACTTTTATTGATAGTACATACATAAAACACAAGTCCCCTTAGAAGTAATCCCTCCCGGCTCCAATGCAGTTTTTGAACCGTTCCATCAACTTCTGACAGACTTCCAGAATGCCCTCTTGTGTGAATATGTCAATGACCCTCGTCACAGCAACTTTCATCTCGATTGTCTTATAACGACTGGCTCTCAGCTTAGGGAATAACCAAAAGTCACATGGAACAAGGTCTGGGCTGTAGGGAGGGCGGGGAACTGTCTTGGTTCTCATCTGGGTTCAATAGTTTGAGAGAAGGATAGAGTTGTGAACTGGTGCATTTTACTGGTGGAAATGCTACTGACCCGATTCGAAGAGTGCTGGCCTCATTCGACGGAATCTCTTCCTGTATTCACTTAAAACCTCAACATTGTATTCCTTGTTGACTTGTTATTTATTTAATCAATAAACTCTGCTGTTCTGACTCCTCCCACACCTCTCCTCATCTCTCACAGACGCCCTGCCTTCCTTGAATCTCTTTTGCCACTCAAATACAGAAGGTCGATTCATGCAAGATGGTCGAAAAGCTGTCTGAAGCATTCCATACGTTTCTCTGTTAGCTTTTTCCAAGTTTAAAACAGAATTTTATGGTATATCGTTCTTCTAAAGTGTCCACATTTTGAAAATCATCAGCTGTGACAATCGGGTTTTAGTAGGGTGAATTCCAATTCTTGTTATAGCTGTTCATTTGAACCTGAAATGAGAAAGAAGCATAGCAACTACATACTGAATGTTCAAGTGTTTACCACAATGTAAAATGCCTGTACAAATAAGTCTGGAAACCTGTTGAATGCACCACGCATATATATATATATATATATATATATATATATATATATATATATATATATATATATATATATATATATAGCGACGGCAAATGTTTCACTGTTTGTTGTTATAATTTGTATCCTATTCATTTAATGTTGTTTTTGGCTTCTTTAGCTATTCTATGATTTATTACGTCGTTTTCAAATACCTATTTTTAATTCCTTGGGTGATATTTTATCTCTATGCTTACAAAATATGACCATCTCAGAGAGTCTATTTATTTCCCCCGGATATGATTATCTTCAAGTCATTTGTTGCATATCCGTGGTGTTCTGTTTTGTGGTGCATCTCTTATTCATGATGGATTAGGGCATTGTGTGCTTTACTCCAAACTACTTTAGATCCGAGAAGAGGTTCGACAGAGACGGTAGAAACTATAACAAAAGAAATTTTCAAAATAGCACCGTAAGAGTAATAGTAGTATTTATTAGAGGAAGAAATTCTACCACAAATCAGCTGAAAACCTATTAGGTTAAGAATTTATCGACGAGAGTCACATCTTGCATAAAATAGAACAGAGACCTGACGTTAACATCGTGTGACTCCACGAAACGCGGCTAGCAATCTACTTTTATACGTCCTAAACTAGAATTATTGTTATATCTATACACATAAAATATCACATATCACACATATACACTATCACAAGCACACACGCATATGTATATTATGAAAGGAAATTACATGGTTGCACGCGCGCGTGTGTGCGATTATTTGCATCAATATTTCTCCACTAATAAGGCTTCACAACCGATGTTGGTGTCTTTAGGTCGCTGTAACTATCCGATCGGACAAGAAACCACAGGATAAGTACTGGGGTCAATTCACGCGACAAAACTCCTTAAACTGAGGTGCTGAAACGCGGGAAACAGACTGGAACGGTTATAAGTCGGTGATAAATATATGTGTTTATATGGGTGTGCGTGTATTCATGCGTGACTGTCTGTATATGAACGTGTACCTGTGTGTGTATATATCTATGTGTAAATGGGAAATCTAAATGAGTGGAAACCGACATTCCATGGCGATATTGGCTTATACCGCCATGTGCGTGTATATCAAAAGCAATTTCACTGGAACAAAGAGGTTAATTCTGAAACCCGTAATTACCTGAAAGGCTTTCAGACTTTTCTGTTCTTTGAAAAGCATGACTATAAGTATTTAGTAAAATTAACAAACAAGAAATCAATGGAAGTATATTAAATATTCCTAAAAGGTAATATTGTTACGTACGATAATTCACGCACCGATCCTCGGTAGGAAGCAAAAATATTGAAATATATGAATATATTTGTTGCTATAAATTTGTAAATATTTGACGATGTTACATACCTATGAAAATATGGACTTATTGAGATCAATATTTATGTTCGATAATTTAGTTTACACATGTATTTGCTTGGTTCAAAACATCTTACAGAACATGGATCTCGAAATGACGGAGTATCATGGGTCTATGCATATACGTGTACAAAACGTCATTTGAGTTTTACACACTTATTAATATTCCAATATTATTGCTCAATTCAGCAGGATTCTGGATTTTGAATGTCAATAAACATTTTTTTTTGTTTTTAAGGGAAACAAAAACAAATATCTGAATACTGATTATTCTGTATTTTAATCGTTTACATGTTTCTATATATATGGATATATATATATATATATATATATATATATATATATATATATATATATATATATATATATATATATATATATATATATATACAAACATGCATGCGCATATATCTGTGCGTGTGTCCGTATGGGTTTGTGCACAACATGTATGGATGTAAACATAATATATGCAATGGCAACAAAGTATTCGCTATGTTGTGTATGAACCTTATAGAAGTCACTTCCACTGAGGTACGTTTCATAAAATCTTAACATGTATAAGATTTTTCACCTACTGTACCCAGTTTGCATTTAATTTCAAATGTGATGTATGGTTAAGGTCATTCCAAACTATGAACCCGATATCCTGCTTGGCATTTGCGTTATCTTACTCTTTACCTGAAGATACTATGTCACAGTTCTCCAATATTCTGATATTTTCAGTAAATCCTAACTTGCGTCACTGCCTACACGTCTTTCCTTCACCTTTTATGACCTTGCTAGCATACCTGATTTTCTCTCCATATCCTAGTTGCAATATACTAACTGCACATACGTTAAACACTTTAAATTCACTTCCTAAGAGGTTTGAAATTTATGAGCGGTATGTGAAGATCTCGTACAATTTAAACAAACGGATCTTTGAGAGGCACCATTCTGCTATATTTCTAACAATTCACTGCTGAAAATATCCTGTATTTCCACTTGAATAATCAGGTCTCGCTTTCACAAAGCCTGAGAGCTGCAGTGTGTGAAAGGCTTTGCTTGATGTACTACAGAACCTTGACAGGAACTCGCTATTTTTTAATAATTTGAGCTGATCTAGTTTGTCTATACATTCGCCACTGCCCTTTAGAATTTGGTAAGAGTAATTTATCTGTTATAGGTTTTCTTTCCTTGAATTGTTCGTATTTTAGAACAATGAATTAAAAACATACCGTTTGTTAGCATTCCCTTCTGAATAATTATATTTCGAAACTTCCATATTTTCCGTTTTAGTCAGTAACGTGCAACAGTCTTCAAGGAGTTTCATTCTCTCCAATTCCGCGAAACCGTTGTACTTGTTATTGCATTATTTCAGGTCCCACAAGCATGCTCCCCACATATTCTCTTCTCAGTGTGCCCTTTGGAATTACTGCATTAAGATGATAGTATTTTTTGTATGCCCCGACAGCACAGCTTCGTGATTTCGTGTCGTAGTTATGAAGCTCTATTATCAGTTGTTGCTCTATTTCGTTTTACCAATACTCTGTGTGATTGCTTGTATGTGTTCAAAACCTCTTGGGTATACTGACTCAAATCTTTTTCGTTACTTGCGTTAAGTCAAATAGTTCGTTCAGTATATCTTGTCATGAAAAGTTTAATTTTTCCTTCGAAATGTAACTGGCCGAATTTTGATATCATTCAACCCTTGATTAGTTCTTGCATTCTTGGACACAATGTCCTTCTACGATTTCAAAGCCAGAGCAGTCCTTTCTCCTTTCGTAAAAAACAACTCAATATCCTCTTAATTATCAATGGGAAGATTCGTTAAAAGTTGTTCTTGTTATGCGATTGATTTTACTATCAATGTGCTTATTTCGAGGAGAATTTTGTTTCCTACGTTGAAACGTGTAGGTAACATGCACGTTGGGAATTTAATGGAGAGTCTACTAGTGGAGTATTTTTTTCCCAGTTTTGATGCATACTGTTGAAATACTTCACTACTCCACTTTCTCAGAAATTTCAACCTCCTACTTCGGATCCTCGAGGAAGTCATCTACGAACTGGAAGGGATTGTTAAAGAAAATCGTTCTCTGTCTCAGTTTCTTTCTTTCTTCCTACCATTCTCTTTCCAGCTCTCTCCTCATCCACACCCTCCCTCCTTCCATTTTTGCGTAACTCAGAGCTCGTCGTTGCATCTGTCATACCTTTTTCATGGCAAATTATATTCTCTAAGAACTCCAGTGTTTTGTCAGGTCTTGTCTATAACATGTCTATCGCCAATGCCAATGGTTCTTTCAATTAATATTCTCAGACGCGCTTACTCACACCCATGCATAAACCATATTATATTATATTATAAATATACGTTACTCATATATTGTATCAGTCAGCTTCTCTGTCAACATGTCTTCTCAATCTCTTTTAAACAAGCGTGAGTTTTTGTGTACACGTGTGTGTGTATTTGTATGTCACTTCAAACTGAGACAAGACACAATCACTTGTCAATGTTTTATGCTCAATATACATTTTCACAATATATATCTATATTCCAGGCGGTTTAAAAAGAATCCACTTATTGCTGAAAAGGTCAGCGTGTACAGTTCAAACATATTCTTAGAATGACAAGAAAATTAGTAAGCTTTATTTATATATTTAAGCTGTATATGTCATGAAATCATGACTGCAAGATGTTTTGCGAATATTCCGCATGGACGTTCCCATAGTTACTCTTAATATATGAACATAGCATCTTCATAAACAATATATATATATATATATATATATATATATATATATATATATATATATATATATATATATATATATATATATATATATATATATATTTGCAACCGAATATAGTGAAATAATAAAATACGACAATACATAAGCATACGATTGTACAGATTGCGTTCATGCAGATAGCAAACTGTTTCCTATTTTATCACAAAATCTTTAGCGGTCAAACAAAATAAAACAAAATTTACTATCGTGATAAAACAGGATAAATATAAGATAGTGATCTAAAATGTGTATATATGATAGTTATTCAGTGCATGGTGTGTTGTCTAGCAGTATCACCCAGTAGCAGTGACTAGCAGTAAACTAACAGTATCACCCAGTTCTTTCAGGGTTTATTGTGTAAATATAAGAATTCCAAAACGTCGATTGGTATTCCATAAGTATATACTTGTCTTCCTTAGTCTTGAACGCATTTAGCTCAGGTATATGTATATAAAAAAAAATATTTGGAATTATGAACTTAGGATTGTGATGTAAATTTTCCTTGCTGAATAAAGGAATTAGAATTTCAAAAAATTCAATACACTGTAAATAATTTGAAACTGCCGGTATATCATTTTCGGAATTCAGTTTCAAAATTAAAACAAGTATCGGAAATATGTTATTTTTTTATTCAAATCATATCCCTATATCTATTGGTAGATATGCACCTTTCCCTCAGAGACGGGAAAAAGGTAATTACAATCGAATATCCAATCTCTCACTAAATTGATTTTCGATAAAAATATATTATTGCCTGGTATAATATCAGAAGTCTATAAAAATGCTAATGCCAATAGGGCAGAGGACTTTTTAAGTCACAGTTCAAATTATAAAATCGGAACTATAGCAGTTTAAATTATATGTGTAGACTAAGGGTATATGTAATGTAATTCTGAATTTATTGTATTCCACACTCTCGATAAATATAATGTTCGAAGTACTGTAACGTAAATTGTAGGCTTCTGAAATCAATGATAAGTGAATGATCTCCAAAAGGAACGGATTCAGTAAACTACTGATAGAGAAACAGAGAGAATATACTGAGGTTTACTCAGTATGTTATATCATATGCATGCCGATGTCGATTTTATCAAGAAGCATAATTCGTTAATAGTAAAAGTATAACTGGAAAAAATGTTTGGTAGTATGCATCGGCAGCAAGAATTCTATTGAAGCAATCACTCTGTTATTAAATTACTATTTTCCAAAATGCAGGCAGCCTTTAGTATATATTTCAGATAATGATACTCATTGCTTCCATATGCTTTCTTAAAAATACTGAGGTTTTCACCCACTGACTAGGAATAGTTAAAACGAACGAAGGTAAATAGCTTTTGAAGAATATACAAATGTAATTTCATTGAAATCGAAGCGATTTGTGATAATTAGGGGACGAGTATAGTGAAGCCTTTTATCAGTATTTTGCATTTCTTTTAAATTGATCTGTGAAGGGATTTGGAGAATAATCATATTTTTTATAAATTAGAAATTAATCTGAAATATAGTAAAACTATAAAATTCTAAATTCTAGAGTTAGAATATATTTTTCTTGATATTTTATTATACTCGTTAAACACAGATGAAACGATTTCGCGTTACATTCTGAATAATACTCAAAAATTACTAATAGATAAAGGAGCTACATTCTACATGAATGAGTGTTTTATTTTTGTATTGGGATAATTCTATAGCCAATACGGTTTCAATATATCATAACACGATTCGATATAATTTGCTTTAATCTTTTGCTATTCTAGCTTTCTGCTGCTTTAGATCTCGCTTGTAGAATCAATTAGATTATTTGCTCGTTATTTTAGCGGCAAAATTGTCCTTTCAATCAACATTTTGTAGAAATTAATATCTCATTGCCCTCATAATATCTCTTTCCAAAATGTCAAGCGTTGATTCACGTCGTCATATAAACCACTTAGACCAATTCTGTCGTTCGTCCTTTCAAAATAAACAATATTTAATGAAAGTTTATAAAAACTCTTTAAATCGCATTGCAACTTTCTTGTCTAAATATAGTAGTAGTAGTAGTAGTAGTAGTAGTAGTAGTAGTAGTAGTAGTAGTAGTAGTAGTAGTAGTAGTAGTAGTAGTAGTAGTAGTAGTAGTAGTAGTAGTAGTAGTAGGCCTCCGTCGGTCAGTGTCGACCATGTGTGAGATACGCCCTAGTCGGATGCCGCGGTAGGTCCACAGCTGGGAGATCTTCTGCTGTGACTGGTGAGGGCGATCTGGGAGTGACAGACTCTTCCACATTGGATACAGGTGTGAGCAGCCACCGGGTTGTTT
>JACXVO010029518.1:2320364-2335294 GCA_015501135.1 Hapalochlaena maculosa
ATGATGATGATGATGATATGGATACACACACATGCATATATATGTGCCTCTGTAGGTGTGTATATTTATGTGTGTATCTCTGTATATTAATATCCACATACTTACACACACATGTCTATATGACATACATGTGTATGCATTCAAGATGATGGTAACATCCTTTGCACATTTGCAACATCTGGCTCAACCAAGACCATACTTTTGTGTAAGAATTTTATTACCTGCCTCAGTGGGTGACTCCTAGCAGCTCTGTTGATATGATGGAAGGTGCCAAGAACACCTACAGAGACTAACACCTGTATTCGGAGTTGAGCAACTGTTTCAGCACATACATGTTTTCCCTTAATGTTTATATATTTATATATCATCATCATCATTATCATCATTTAGCGTCCATTGTCCATGGAGGCATGGGTCGGACGTTTTTGACCGGGGCTGGCAGACTGGAGGGCCACACCTAGCACCTGTCAGGTTTGGCATCGTTTCTACAGCTGGTTGCCTTTCCTAACGCCAGCCACTCCGAGAGTGTGAGGTGTATTTATGTACCACCCGCGTGACACAGGGTTTTGGGGCTTTAATGTGTCACCCACACACGCAGCATTCACATGATACGGGGGTTTTGGTGATTTTACGTGCCATCCACACGGATGACATTGCAGGCACAAGCGATTACCCCACATGCTTGGTGATTCTTTCTGCTCCCAACAGGCACCCCTTAAGTAGGACCATCGACTGTCTTGAACATGTCTGGTGATTTTTATGTTCCACGACACACCGACACAGGTGTCAGTCCTGTGGTTGTAGGGCTGCCACGACCACTGATCTTAAAGATACTAAAACAACCAGCACAAAAGTTGCCTTGACAGGTGCCAGCCTGTAAACCTTGGTGGGAATGTTCATCAGGCCCGTGTCCTCTCAAGTACAGCAATGCGCCAGAGATCTTGGTCGCTGGTCATTTCCACAGTGAGACCCAGGGGCCCGAAGGTCTGACTTCACTACTTCACTCCACGTCTTCCTAGGTCTTCCTCTACCCTGAGTCCCCACCATCGTATTATCATCCATACACATTACATGTCCATACCAGTGCAGTCGTCTTTCTTGTAAACTACATCCAATACCTCTTATACATAGCTTTTCTCTTATTGAGCGGACACGCTGCTGATCAAATGTCTGGACATTGCACATCCATTGAACCATACAGCCTTCATTCTTCTCGAGCCTGCACATGTCTTCGGCATTTACTGTCCAGGTCTCACGACCATGGAGCATGGCCGTACGCACACAAGCATCATACAGTCAGCCTTTCACTCTGAGAGAGAAGCCCTTAGATGCTACCAGGGGGAGGAGCTTTCTGAACTTTGCCCAGCCTATTCTTATTCTCCCAGCAATACTTTCGGTGCATCCACTTCCACTATTGATCTTACCTGATATATATATATATCTGTGTGTGTGTGTGTGTGTATTGGTGTTTGTGGCGCATAAACTCACCAAAATCCCCTGTGTCATGTGAATGGCACACGTGTGGGTGGCACGTAAAATCACCCCTACTCTCTCGGAGTGGTTGACGTTAGGAAGGGCATCCAGCTGTAGAAAACAAGCCAAACAAGACAGGTGCCCAGTGTGGCTACCCAGCCAACTGGTCCCAGTCGAAAATGCCCAACTCATGCCTGCACGGACAATGGACGTAAAATGTTGATGATGATGTATGTATGTATGTATGTATGTATGTATGTATGTATATATATGTATATATTATCATCATAATTTTACATTTGTTTTCCAAGCTTGCATGATTTGGACAGTTTGACAGGAGATAGTCAGCTGAACAGCTGTCCCAGGTTTTGGCATGGTTTCTATGACCAGATGCTCTTCTGGTGCCAACCACTTTACAGAGTACTGGACAGTTTTACACAGCACTCGTGTGGTAAAGCACCTGTTCCAGTGTTGTGTAAAACCTATGAGCCACAAGAACTTGATGAAGAATCCTCAGCTGGAGAAGGTGAGGGGCAAACCTGTATTCAAGGACAACTAACTTTTACAAGCTCAGAGATCGACACCTTGATGTGCAACTGTTTTCATTTATATGCACTACATGTTCAAACCAGCACAGTCTTCTCTTTTCCATGCTACATCTGTTGCCTCATCTACCCAGTTTTTCTCTCAAATTACCCTACACTCATTGTGTATATGCACACTTACATTACTGATCCAATGGAGCTTACTGGCTTCATTTCTTTCAAGCCTTTGCATATCCTCAGTAGTCAGAGCCCATGTCTCACTGCCATGTAGCATAGCTGTTCAATACACAGGCATCATACAATCTGTCTTTCTCTTACACACACATACACCTGCACATGTGTATATGCATCTAAATATATATATATATATATATGACGATAGGAAGGGCATCCAGCGATAGAAACCATGCCCTGGTTCATCCCTGGTCCTGGTCAAACTATCCAATCCATGTCCTCACGAATAATGGACATTAAATGATGATGATGGTGCTCTCTCTCTCTCTCTCTCTCTCTCTATATATATATATATATATATATATATATATATATATATATATATATATATATATATATATATATATATATATACACACGCCCACACACTCACAAGTTGTGATTGGTAAATTGTCGAGATTGTATATTCTTAATTTTGTGCATGCACGTTGTTTGGTTTTAATTTTGTCGACTACACATCTTAGTAGGGTCGGTTAGGCACCATCTGAGATAAGAACAGCACCATGATGCAATTCACTCTGCCAGAAATTTGGAACAGTGCAGCAGTCATGCTGTAGTGCTTGGCAATTCATGCTAGTAGTTTCAACACAAACATTTCAGAGTGTTTCGGTGTCAGTCTCTGGACAGTGCAATCTGAATACAGGAGAGCGATAAGAATCAAGCATCCACATCATGGTGTTTGGAGTGATCACTAGTGATGACGACGTCATGAATGCCCCTATTTATCTTCCCACATGGCTTCAGACTTAACATGGAGGCCCACTTAAATGTCTGAAGGTAGTCCTGCTGCTCAAGGTCAAGAGAGTGGCTGCTGGAAAACCCTACAGGACTCTTCACCATGCCACACAAGCAGGGGAAGCCAGGCATGGCTGTCAGACTATTTCTGTGACCACACCACCCTTGACATATGGTCATCTAACTCTCCAGGCTGCAGCCCCCTTGATTATTATGTGTTGGGTGCAGTTGAATGAGAGGCCAACAAAACTCCTTCACCAAAAATGAACTGAAGGCAAGAATTATAGCAGCATTCACCAACTTAAACAAGGAGACTGTTGGGGAATGTTGCAGGAGATTTGGAAATTGTTTGGAGGCTGTAATTGATGCTAACGATGATTTTAATGAATAAATTTACTCTTTGGTATTTCAAGATACCTTTATGTAATTTCTGTATATGTACCTTTTGAAATGAAGTGTTAATGTTATTTTTCATTTTTGTGAATTTAGATAGCAGTTCATTCACTGCATCCTGTATATGTATGTCTATGTATATATACATGTGTGTGTGAGTGTGTATTTATGCCCACACATACATCATGATGTGTATATGCTTGATCATCTTTTCATGTTCTGTTTCTTCATACTATAAATTTGCTTTTGTGTCATAATTATTGCATATTATTCCTATAATGTTTTCTCATAAAGTTGTCATTTTTGAATGTATGTTTGTCTTTATGAATTAAACAGCAGCAGAATTATTACTGCATAAAATTGCCAGGAAAAACCATATTCACTGCTGTTTTTTCCCTTCCACTTTTTCTTTTTATTCACCACTTTTTGATGGGATAACATTAAATTAATACTCTAAATCATTTCGTACAAGTAATACTTATTGAATAAATGTGTGACATCAATTTTATCATTGTAGTGTTAATGGTGTTAAGTATCCACATTTTAAGGTTGCTTCTCATAATTGCAATGGAAATTCACTGAAATAGCCATGTGACTTATAAGAACTTACTTTTCCACTATTGACACCTTCAAACCCATTTCTGAATTATTTCTGGATTCAAATGCTCCACTTTGAAATATATAATGCCTAAGAGGGTTATAGTACTTTCTAGATTTTATTTCTTCAGCATGTAGATCTAAGGCTCTTCAGTCTATTGTACATTCAGCTACAAGAGATTAGCAAGTCTGTTTACATTTGTTGTATCCATCATCAGATAATTCCCTTATTTCTAAATGAAGTGATGTCATTCTATTTGGCCTGTACCCTTCAATGTGTGCAGGGCCTTTTGGCTTCAGAATACTGGAAACTCTGTTTTAACAGCTCAACCCTTTATTATGCTCATTATTTACACTATTTACTCTGGACAGAGATATATCCTCATCTTGTCTTCTGTTGTTATCACAATGTTTCAGTTGGTGTACTCTCCAGTCTTCATCTGATGAAGGCTGGAAGAGTACATCACCTGAAATGTTGTGATAACAACGAAAGACAAGATGAAGATATATTTCCGTCCAATGTAAGTAGTCTACAGAATTCCTCATTTCAAAAATATAGAACAGTCTTTACTATGTTAATCTCTGTATATTTTGGCACCCTCACAAGAGTAGCATACTTCCACACTACGTTTATCTGCCTGGCCAAGTGAATTTTAGTTGATAAGCACAATTACTCAAGATCGAGGAAGTTCCTAATGGATGATGGAATAAATGGCATTGATCCATGGCTGTCTTTAATATTAACACAAGAAATGAAATGCTTGATATATATTTCTTTACTACCCACAAGGGTCTATACACAGAAGGGACGAACAAGGTAAGTTGTGAGAAATACATGCCAATGAGATACTGTTTCTAGAACATCTGGTGCACTGTTTAATCATAGAATCAAAATTTGAGCACTAACGGCAAAGAATTGTTGGTCTGTGAACACGGCTGCTGCCTTATACATGTAGGACAATAAAAAGGCTGATATGGCACAGTCACAAAGTAATTATTTCTTTATTACCCACAAGGGGCTATACATAGAGGAGACACATAATATAGGAAAGGGAGAGAAAGTTGTGGCTGAAGAGTACAGCAGGGTTCGCCACCACCTCCTGCCGGAGCTGCGTGGAGCGAAGGTGTTTTTCGCTCAGTGATCGTTTTATGACATCTTTACTCTCAACCAATATTGACCTGAATCAGAAACAATACAAGTGTTTGTTGCGCTAATAAAATGAATAGTGTTGACAAAATTTTGCTCAGAGGTAGATTTAACGGTTGAGACATAGTTAGGGGATCAAGAGTTACAATTTCAGTGAAGGTCCTGTTGTCAATATATGTTATGACTCTTGGAATTCTTCATCAGTTCATACTGATCCATAGGACTGGTGGCATCAAAGCAAGCACGATTACTGGTGACCCTAAACCACTTTGTTGTTGGGTAGCTATTGTAGTTAAAACATACTGAGTGTTGTCTGGTCATAATAATTAAAATTTTATGCATTGTACAATCATAATAAATAAAATGCAGGATGTAATGTAAACTACTGTAAGTTAAATTCATGGTATGTAGCTAAAACAGTAAAATGTATTCTTGTGAAGCCATAACAATTAAAATGTTGGTATGTGTTATGTAGGCAAGAGTTGGAAGGTTGTATTTTTTGGGACTGATTGTTAGTTGTAAACTATGTTCTGCATGGATAGAAATGTAACTTTTTTTGTATCGTACTCTGTGTGCACGTGTACATTCATTATGAGTATAAAAAGAATGTATGTGGAGACGTGGCAAAATGGTTGTTTGTTTTACAATGTGAGATTCCGTGTTCAGTTCCGCTACATGGTACCTTATAAGTGAAACTAGGAAGATGGAAACTGCTTTGAAGCTCAATAGATTTGGCTGTTATTCCAAAGGCTAACCTTATCACATGTCATACTGAATCTTCTTGAGGATTATGTTAAGCATACACATGTTTGTTGAATAATACAAATCCATTTTATGTGTATATATGATGGAAGCTTCTTATTGTAATCATTACTAGTGTTATCAAGGGGATATTATTAAAATTAATGGGTCCTAAACACACTCCAAATCTTATTACATTATTTGCTTAATGTTATCAGCTGTTTCTTGATATCTAAAAGGTTCTGTCCAAACTGATCACAATAAGTGGTTTTCAATGCTCCATATGAATATATACATATGTGCGGGTGACACGTAAAAACACCCCACACTCTCAGAGTGGTTGGCGTTAGGAAGGGCATCCAGCTGTAGAAACCACGCCAAACCAGATAGGGGCTGGTTGTGGCCACCCAGCCTGCTGGCCCCAGTCGAAAACGTCTAACCCATGCTTGCATCGATAACGAACTCTAAATGATGATGATGATGATGATGATGATGATGCATAACTATGTGGTTAAAAAGTCCACTTTAGAGCCACATGGTTTGAGTTCAAGTGCATAGTGTGGGCATGATTGGTGCTTTTTGCTCTATCCGTGGTTCGACCAATATCTTGTGAGTGAACTTAAATAGAATCTGGAATGTGTGGGATTGCATATCCCTCTTTAACCCTTTTGTTATCGTATTTATTTTGAGATGCTCGTTATTTCTTTCAGTTATTTTCAGTATAACAAAGAATTTAGTAAAATAACTTAGTTATCATTAAGCTTAGTGTTAGGAACATAAATTGTGACTAAGGTTTGGTGGCAGATATTAATTAAAAACTTATGAAAACAAGACATTTGTACTACAGAGCCAGAGGCGGTTTCAGGCGGATCGGTAACGAAAGGGTTAATGTATTTACTGATTGTAAGTAAAGTTTCACTGTTTGCATTTCTTAAGGAAAGCATGTCTGGTTTTGTTTGACATGTGCTGATTGTAACAAAGCCTCACCATTCATGTGAATGGTATCATGTACATGCTATTCTTTAAGAAACATGTTCTAATTGTTCATTGGTTGAAACTTGATGACCGGAAGAGTATCCACCCATACAAAAGTCATATTTGCCTTTGTTGAATATGGGAAAGTAGGTATTAAAATGATGACATTGAAATCTCCAGACATGTTCCAAGGCAATCGACCTGGCTCTTTGGGGTGCCCGCTGGGGCACATCATATCCGTACGCACATGGTAAAATGGCCGCTGGTGCCCGGCCGTGGGCATCCGTGTGGGTAGCACGTAAAATCACCGAAACCCCTGTGCTATGTGAATGGCGCACGTGTGGGTGGCACGTTAAAGTACCAGCCCTGTGTCACGCGAATGGCACACGTGCGGGTGACACGTAAAAACACCCCACACTCTTGGAGTGGTTGGTGTTAGGAAGGGCATCCAGCTATAGAAAAAACCTTGCCAAACCAGACGGGGGCTGGCCGTTATGACAGAGCCAGCTGGCCCCAGTTGAAAACATCTAACCCATGCTTGCAGGGACAACGGACGCTAAATGATGATGATGATGATGATGATGATATGTGTGTATTAATTTCTTTCATTGATTGCCAAAATCAAAACTGGCATTGCATCTATGGCCAGTACTCCAACCTCCTGGTGGCATGTGTATGCCAACATCCAAATGTGACCAGCATACGAATGATTTCTGAGTCTCCCTGGGACACTACCAATCTGATATGCTTGAGAAGACCTATTTTAGTCGAGTAAAACCAAAACTAAATCTTGTGTCATGTAAATGCCACCATCCAAATGTGACCAACACATGACCAATGTCTGAGCCTCCTTGCTGCGCCAGCAAGCTGATATGTTTGAGAAAACCTATTTAAGCAAGTAAAAGTTAAATCCCAAATCATAGCTTGGTGGGCACCTGTGCCAGCGGCACCAGAAAAGTGCCATCTGAATGTGATTGATACCAGGCCAGGCTAACTGACCCCATGCTGGTGGCACATAAAGAAACCCCATCTGAATGTGGCAGATGCTAGTACCCCATGACTGGCTCCTGTGCTGGTGGCACATGAAAGGCGCTCACTACATTCTCGGAGTGGTTGGCATTAGGAAGGGCGTCCTGCTGTAGAAACACAGCCAAACTAGACTTGAGCCCAGTGGAGCCACTGGCTCTCCAGACCTCAACCAAACCGTCTAACTCATGTCAACATGGAAAATAGACGTTAACTGGTTGGGGCAACAACAATGATGGTGACAATGACTACTACTACTACTACTACTACTACTACTACTACTACTACTACTACTACCACTACCACCACCACCACCACCACCACCACCATCAGAATTTTTGTCTTTGCTAGTTCTACTCTGAAGTCCCTTCTTTCTAAGTTTTGCTTCCTGATATATAATTTATTCCCCAGTTCCTTTATAGATACAGCTATATCAGCATACAGAGATAACTATGCTTAATCCTTTTGTTACCATATTTCTGTTGAGATGCTCTGTGTTTCTTTCAGTTAGTTTTAAATATAACAAAGAATTTAGTAAACTAACTTAGTTATCATTAAACTAGTGTTAGGAACATTAATTGTAACAAATTTGGCGGAAGATTTTAATTCAGAATTTAGGAAAACAGAACATTTGTACCATAGAGCTCGAGGCGGTTTCAGGCGGGTTGGTATCAAAAGGGTTAAACACTTCTGTTATGACCTGGAGAACTTTTATAAATAACTGGTGACTGAAGACTGATCCCTGATGGACACCTACCTGCATGTCAAATTCCTTGATTAGTTCATTGTACTTGATCCCTTATGACCCCACTCATCGCTAGTGTCTATTAGATTACCTAGATATTATACTAAGGTTCTTCCCCCCCCCCGTTAACAATTCCAACTGAACATTACAATATTAATGTCATTTAGTTATTACTATCTTTTCCAAGACCTTACTTTTAAACAAGAACAGCCCCTCTTTTCTACTTCAGTTAATTTTTTCTTTTTATATACTAAAAAATGTTTGAGGCTTGTTTTTTTTTACATATAGAACCTGATTTTAATTTTACTGGTTATTACTATTATTTGGTGTCAAGTTAACACTGAATAAGTATACAGGGTGTGTTCAAAAGGTAGCCAACATTTTCTCACATCAAATTAACACTGCATGGGTAAAAATCCTTTGGTTGGGAGGTGACACCATCCTTTCTGTGTATGTGTGAAACTTTTTGTGCCAGTTGGCCATGTAAGTTCCCAGCTGTTATGCCGAGAGTAAAGACCTGTAATGCATTGAGCAGAGATATAGCCACAAGTTTTGCCAAAAGCTTGGTGATGCTGAAGTTCAAACCACCCAGAAGATTCAGCAGGCATTTGGTGATGATGTCATGGTCAAAACACAGCTCAAGGGATGGGACAACAGTTTCAAGCATGGCTGTATCTTAGTGGAGAGTGAGACATGCTCAGGCACAAGCGAAAACAAGGAGCTGGGGACTGATGCAAGTGTGAACATTTTTGCATACACATAGGCAGAATGGTGCCAACTTCCACTAAAAAAATGTTGCCTATGCAGCATTAGTTTTGATGGGGAAAAAATAAAGTCAGATACATTTTGAACACACCTCATACATATGACCAAAAGCATTTTTATATATTTATGGCTACATTGTTCTCTGTATCCTTCCTATTTAAGATGGTAGGATGTGATTTGAAAGAGACTTGACTGTTATTTCTTTTAGATGGATTGACCACATTGTTGGCTTGTTTAATTTTAAAATATGTTAAACTATTGTTAGAAAACAATGTAACAAAGTATTTACTCGCTGAAATCTTTCTTTATCATCTATGTCATGAGATTTCAACTGACTCACTTAATATCAGTTGTCAGGGATAAATTGAAAAACTATCGTAGGTGTATATGTAAAAGCTGTGGTCATTATTTTTCTTTCTCACAATTATTAGTAGGTAAAATTTTGATATCAAAAAATGAGATTTGACAAATATTTATTTAGTGAATTGGTTTGTGCTTATCAAGTATTTGACGATCACCACATCTTTCTATTTCATCAAAGAAAAAAAAAATCTATTTTGATTAATTATGTTACTCAGAATAAGGCAATGAGCTGGCAGAATTCTTAGCATGCTGGACAAAATGCTCAGTGACTTGTTTTCAGCTTGGTGTTTCAGCCGGGTTGGTATTGAAAAGGTTAACTCTCTGCCCTAAAATTTCAGGTGTTGTGCTTCTTTAGTAGAAGGGGCTATTAGAAATGAATTGGCCTGATTTGAAAAAATTAAAGAACACTTCTTTTGAAAGAGTTTTATTTTTAAACAATAGTAATTTTATGATATTGCTGTTTTTTTTTATTCACTGGTTTATTTTAATTTTCGAAAAATATTCTTTGTCATATGGGAATTTATGATTTTCTTTCTCAGCTGTTGTTTTATCAAAAAGTCAACAAACACATTGCTGTATTCCCAGCTTTACCTATCACTTTATCTTTTTTATTAAATTGTCATATCACTAGTTTTATTCCATGGATGCGTCACTATCCTTTAAAAGTTGCTTAAAATAATCTAACCAGCTTTATTCAGTTCATATAAATTTCTTCTAAAATTGCAAAACTTATTCAAGATGTGTGCTTCCTAGATAGTCCACATCCAGGAGCACTTGTTTTATCATCAATGAGAACCACTTAAATACTTTATTGTATACCAGTTACTTGTTGGCACAAAGAAGTAGATATCTGATTGTACCTGCTGTAGGATTAGTTTGCTGCTTATCTTGAAATATTCTGTTGTTCCATTATTTGTATTAGATCTATTCTGCACCAGAAACGGTGTACTCTTGCTGTGGTGTTCACAAAACTGCTCTATTGCTTACTTGTACTGATGTATATGAGACAGCTCCTTTCATCATCATCATCATCATTTAGCATCCATTTTCCATGCAAGCATGGGTTAGACGTTTTCGACCGGGGTCAGTAGGCTGGGTGACCACACCAGCCCCTGTCTGGTTTGGCTAGATTTCTACAGCTGGATGCCCTTCCTAACGCCAACCACTCCGAGAGTGTGAGGTGTGTTTACGTGTCACCCGCACATGTGCCATTCGCGTGACACAGAGTTTTAGTGCTTTAAAAGTGCCCCCACACGTGTGCCACTTGCATGGCGCAGGGTTTTCGGTGATTTAATGTGCCACCCACACGTGCGCCACTCATATGGCACAGGGTTTTTGGTGATTTTACGTGCCACCCACACGGATACCTGTGCCGAGCACCAGCGGCCACTCCACCAGATGGGTACTCAGTGGCGGGGCCGACTATTGCCTTGAACATGTCAGGAGTTTTTTATGTGCCGCGACACACCAGCACATGTTTCTGTCGTTTAGCTAAGACAGCCAAGGACCGCCTCGGTCGCCGGTCATTACCGTGATGAGGCTCAAGGTCCGGAGGCCCGGCCGCAACTTCATTTATTTAATTTAGTGACCAGTGTCATTATAGGTTTCCAATAGACTCAACATTCTTCAGTGCTTCTGATGGTAACTGTGGCAGCAGTGGTGGTGGCCTGTCTGTAATTGGATGTAAAACATATATGAAGGGACTTTGTCAAGCACCAGCTTTTCAGTTTTCATGCAATTGCTTATTTCTATGGTTCTCAATTGCTGTCCATATGGTCCCTGAAGGTTCATTTAAGATTTTGGGGGCCCACACAATAAAATAGTAAAGTGGGGATCCATTGAAAAAATTTTTACCTTGGATTTATATTTTGGTATGTATTGCAAAAGTCATCTAGGTTTCTTTCTCTAACATTTTCATACATTAACCTACACAAGTTAATGTGTGAAAACCAAAATAGGAATTTTGATAGCAGTACCTATAGAACCAGTTTTTAAACATAAAATGACTTTGAGGGTCCTCCAAATCAAAAGGGTTCATAGATGGCTGAGAACCTCTGGTTTATAGCCTTTGCTAATATAGGGTGGCCCCAAAAGTAGGTTTACAGTTATTCAACCCATCTCTTTCGCACTCATCTATTAACTGTTTAGATTTTAATTATAAAAAAATATGAGTCCATTATTCTATGTTAATTTAATCAATTTTGTCAAACTCTTTTCAGTTAGTAAAATAGAAATTAAAGATATTTTAAAAGAAATTTGAAGTGCTTACATGATAACTGTAAACCTACTTTTGGGTCACCTTCTATATATCAGTGAAAGATATGTACGTATGTATACAGTAATCCGTCACCTATCATTGGTTTTATGTTTCAGAACTCCTTGCGATAGGTGAAAATCTGCAGAGTAAAAACAGTGCTGCACTGTATATTTTTTAAAATTATTTTTATAATTTGTATATATTTATTTTATTATAAATGCAAACCAACACCATGAAGGAACCAACGTGGTCACTTAGCAGTTCGGCAAAAGAGACCAATAAAATAAGTACTGGTCTTACAAAGAATAAATTCCGGGGACAATGTTTTCAACTAAAGGTGGTGCTCCAGCATGGCCGCAGTCAAATGACTGAAACAAGTAAAAGAATAAAAGAATAGCTAGGGCTGTATAAATATATATGTACAATATGCGTTTCTGCAGTTTCTGTCTACCAAATTCCATTCACATGATAGTGTTGAGGCGTGTAACAGTGGACTCGTCCACAAACTGTATATATAGACTGCAAGCAGCAGATCTCTTAGATGTATACCAAGTCTCGGTGTTGCTCTCTGTGGCTATTTTTGTACTATTGTGTATTAATTCATCTTACTTATTCTGAACACGTTTGAATTATTTATTTGTTTTGTCTCGCAAAAACTACAACAGATAGTCAACTCAGGGCTATGATAAGCGACTCTTCTCTAAGGTGTCTTATGGTAGAATTGAAACTAACACTGTATGGCTCGAAAACAAGCTTCTTAACAGCATAACTTCTCTCCACATTATTGATTACTAGGTCCAGAAAGTCTTGTGTGCGTTACCTGGCGCTAAATACGAGAACCATGTCAATACAATATGGTTATAGTTAAAAAGCTAACCCAACACCAAAGTTTTTAGTTCCAGTTCTATGAATAATATGTTGACATTTTATGCTTGATTTACCAGCTACTTTTCTGTCATAGCTATTTTAAAAGTTGTTTGCAAAAGAAGCTGTGGATAGCTTTTTTTATGTTTAAAGGGTTTGAGAATGAGTAAATTTAGAATGAAAAATCTTGAACTTATATAATTAAACAAAAAAACATCTTGATGATACCACCAGCATTGATAAAAACAATAAATGCAGTGTGCTTTGTTGCTTGATTTGCTAATACTAGCAGGTAAATTTCTATCAGATAGCACTCTCAAAAGTGGTTCGCGTTAGGGAGGGCATCCAGCTGTAGAAACCATGCCAAACCAGACTTATGCTAGGTGTGGCCACCCAGCTCACTAGCCCTGGTCGAAAATGTCTAACCCATGCTTGCATGGACAACGGATGCTAAATGATGATGATGATGATGATGATGATGATGATGATGATGATGATGATAACACCCTGTTGTCTTTAAAAAAGCAAGATACATTGGATCATTGGTTCTAAATGTATCAGATTATGGAATGGTACTTTGGAACATAGGTTTACTTGATCAAAGCTCCTCTGGCACAAGCAACAACTGCAAGACAACAAGGGAATCTCTGTACAGTCACTTGTAACAATAACAATCAACTCTCTTTGAAATTACAAATTACCATTTTTATTTAAAAAGAAATGAAGAGAAATGGCTATATTGGATGATATGGCCTTAGGCATGCCATGTCTGGAAGAACAACGTGGCATGTTCATTGCTGGACTGATCCGATCATAAGTCTGCTTCATCAGGGCAAACTAGCAACAAGAACAATGGCAGCGATCATTTATCAAAACGGCCTCTACGTTCTTTAAACTACTCAATGCTGCAGTGAAATATTTCAAAAGTCTCCTATCACGTGTCTAGTACTTACAAGATTGCAGTTTTATTATATCTTAGTATCATCTATGTATGCATTACAAGATGGCCTACATAAAAGATGATTGAACAATGGCATAGAGGGCATCTTATATATAATGGCCCAGTGGTTAGGGTAGCTGACTCGCGGTCGTTGGATCGTGATTTCAATTCCCAGATCGGCCATTGTGTGTTTATTGAGCGAAAAACACCTTAGCTCCACGCAGCTCCGGCAGGGGGTGGTGGCGAACCTTGCTGTACTCTTCCGCCACAAACTTCTCTCCCTTTCCTATCTTGTCTGTCCTTGTTTGTCCCCGCTATGTATAGCACCTTGTGGGTAGTAAAGAAATATATATATATATAATGTATGCATACATAATCATTGTGCTATAAAAATATGATGCAAAAGAAAATGTGTTGTGTTTTGTAGGATCACTGGAACAGAACAGGTGAAGCCTGTTCTGTTCCAGTGATCCTACAACAAAACTATTGCTTCTGCTGTTACCAGTAACAAAACAGGCTGGCATGGAATATTCCTTTTCATTGATTCCCAAACAGGAATCTGTAGACCCCAGGGTTCATGAAGGTTGTATTGAGATATGTGAGTAGTATTCAAAATTTTAAAAAGGAGGTGGTGCAACATGTACAGTTAATCAATTACATGTCAACGTTCGCTTACATATATCTTGTAATTGAGTAAATGAATCTGATGTTATTTAATAAAATTGGCATAATGAGCAAACAAACCTTTCAGTTGCCTTTGATCCGAGGGGGAAATTGATGTAAATAAAGGGGGTCTTTTGTAGTTCAAAACTCGGGAAGTATTGCGCTTTGCAGTCTCTTGATCTACTGCATTCAAACATGAAAGATACATTTGATAATGTGGTCTCTATTGATTATGCCGAGGGGCAAAAATCAAAAGCAAAGACCAGTCATCTCAAGGCCTGAACACCTACATAGATAAAAAAAAAAGTGGTCTCCATAAACTTTCCTGTTTCTCCAAGAGTTTGTAGATCTCAGATCTAAACTGCGGTTAAATACCAATGATAGCAGCAATGATCAGCCAACGGGGATTGTGGATGGCCTGTCGATTTGTTAGAAATAGTATCCAAATACTGCTCGAGTCACAACCA